>CABHPH010140298.1:0-29865 GCA_902168325.1 Peromyscus nudipes
TTAATTTTTAAGACAGGGTTTTTCTATGTAGCCTTGGCTGTCCTGGAACTCGCTCTGTAGATGAGGCTGGCTCAAACTCGGAGACCTGCCTGCCTCTGCCTCCTGAGTGCTGGGAATAAAGGTGTGTGCCACCAGGCATGGTTTCTTTCTTCACTATTGAAAGAAATTCTACAGAAGCCCATTGAGGAATGAAAAGATAATCAAGGGAAGCTCTAAAAACAATGGCTCATGTTCCTGCCCAGCTGGACAGTATTCCTGGAATCTGCATGGAGGAGCAGACAGCCCTGGGCCTTGAGCTGGTTTGTACTAGCAGACATAGTGATGAGGAGAAGACCTGAGTTGAGGGCTTGATCCCAGGCAGGAACAATAGGGAAGAGAAGGGAGAGAGTGCCCCTCATGTCCAGCCCGTGACCAATTGTTTGGCTTAGATATGAAATGTTCCCCAATAGCTTCATGTGGCGAAGGCTTAGAACTTAGCTGGTGGAGCCAGGCATTGAGCAGGCTTGCACCACGAGGGCTCTGACTTCATCAGTCCACTTAGATGTGGATGGGTTCATAGCATCTTTGGGAAATAGAACGAGGTGGGGTCTGGTGAGAGGAAGTAGGTCCTGGAGGTGTCCCTTTGAAGGCCATCTTGTCTCTGGCTCCTTCCTTCTGCCCCTCCTTTTCCTGGTTGCCATGCCCTCCCTCCATCATGACTCCTGACCTAGAACTGAGCCAGGTGACCATAGCCAGGTGGCCGAGGACCTCCAAAACCATGAGCCCAAGTGGTTTCTTCTTAAGTTGATCTTCTCAGGTATATATCCCAGCAAGAACAATAACAAAAACCTAACTTAATATATCAATCCTTTCTTTAAATGCCGTGTAAGCTGAGGAATAGCAGAGAGGCAGTGAGAAAGGCCAGGATGGAGAAGACAGTTACCCAGTGCTGAGTCTTGCTAGTGAGGCCCAGGTGAACCTGGGCAGCCTGCTAGGCTTTGCTCTCCCACTGGCTCCAATCTCCCCTCCCCTCCAACACTTTCCAGCCTGGCCTCTCCTTTGGGAGGGGATGCATGTCCTAAGCCACTGTCTTCTTTTTCTCTTCTCACTGTCCCCCAAGTCAGCTACCACAATCACGTAAACCTCAGGAAGCAAAACCCATACTGTGGCATGCGGTGGGTCCATCCCTTGCCTCACAGAGAACCCAGCGTGAAGATGGCAGAGCCTTGCCTGGAATGCAGTGTATCAACCTCCACCTCTGACCATCCACAGAGAAGAAATGAGGGCATACAGCAGCCCTGTCCAGATCCTCTCAGACCAGCCTTACCTCTGCAATCAAGAAGTCCACATTTTTCCTCACAAAAACTTCCAGCTGTAGTCGAAAAAGGTTTTTAATTCTGGTTGCATCCTTGTGGTATTTGTACAGTGATGTCTGGCAGAGGCAGCCTGCCACCAAAGCGTCCCCTCCGTCAGCCACTTCCCTGGCGAGGTCACAGGCAGCTGCGTTTACGTCTTCCCACTGAGAGCAAGAGCAGAAACATGGGCCTGGTGGAGTCACGGATGGAGCAATGAGCAAGTCAGCCCCGCAAACGGCAGTTCAAGAAGAGTTGGGTATAATCTCCTCTGCTACCAGTGACTCCTGTGGGAGCCGGGGGAGGGGGTGCATGTACATGTTATCTTTTGACACAGGGCCTTTCACTGAGTCTGATTCTCACAGATTTAGCTAGATTGTCTGGCCAAAGAGCTCCAGGGAATCTGCCTGCCTCTGCCCCCGTCCACCCCCAAACCTGGTGATGGTGTACTTGGCTTTTACACGGGTTCTGGGAATCCAAACTCAGTTATACAGCAAGTACTTTATTAACGGAGCCTTCTCCCCGGGCCCACCAGTGACTTCATACTTCCATCATCGTTATTATCCACACTGAATTTTTAAAACATAAATTTAGATTAATTGTGAAGTATAGTGGTGCATTCCTTGATGATGATGATGATGATGATGATGATGTGTGTAGGTATTTTACCTGCATGTATGTCTGTGCACCATGTGTGTCCCTGATGCCCTTGGAGGCCAGAAGAGAGCATCAGATGCCCAGGGGTTAGGGCTATAGACAGCTGTGAGTTGCCATGTGGGTACTGGGAATTGAACCCAGGTCCTCTGGAAGATCAAGTGCTCTTACCTGATGAGCCATTTTTCACTTCAACCACATTGGATTTTAATAACTTTATTTGTTCCCCTCTCATAAAGATCATTAGCTTCTTCTGAAGAGGGTCTAAGCCTCTTGTAGTAGTTTGAATGTAATTGGCTCCCATAAGCTCATAGGCAGTGGCACTATTGGGAGGTGTGGCCTTGTTGAAGTAGTGTGGCCTTGTTCAATGAAGTGTTTCACTGTGGGGATGGGCTTTGAGGTCTTTTTTTACTTAAGCTTTGCTCAGTGAGACAGTTGACTTCCTGTTGCCTTCTGATCAAGATGTAGCCAGCATCACATCTGCCTGCACACAGCTATGCTCTCCGCCATGATGATAATGGACTAAACCTCTGAAACTGTAAGCCACCACCTCAGTTAAATGTTTCCTTTATAAGAGTTGCTGGGGTCATGGTGTCTCTTCACAGCAATAGAAACCCTAACCAAGACACCTCTTTCTATTATCACCTTTCTATTTAGCGCAGAGAACACCGTAATGACAGTCCATGGATGTAACCATAAACATAGCATATATTGGTTCTCATTAAATGTGGGTTTCTCCAATGAACATGACCATCCATAATAGTCAGTTGTTATTAACAGTTGGCTTTGCAAATGTTTCCCCAGGCTCCATCTCATCTGCTCCTCCTGGCAGGTCTGAGCACAGCACTGATTATTATGTTTTTTTCAGAGCTAAAGCCAATGTGCCATGCAGGAGCGGTCTTACATGATGTCACACAGGCAGGAGACAGAAAAGTTGAGGAGCAAGCCTGACTTTTGTCATTTGTAGGACAGAAGTCCTAAGTTCCCCAGGGCCTCCCTGTCTCCAGACAGGTAAGGGGATAAAAGAATAATACAGAATGAGGGGATAAAAAAATCATCCAGCCAAATGTTCTTCCTCCACAAAACACCTCTGAAGGGATGCCTCACCCTTCCCAAAGCCTGTTCTGTCTGGTCTTGTCAGCTTCCACCTAAACTGACATTGTTCTGTGTGGTGGTTTGAAAGAAAATGCCTCCCCCAAAGGGAGTGGCACTATTAGGAGGTGAGGCCTTGTCTGGAGGGAGTGTGTCACTGTGGGGGCGGGCTCTGAGGTCTCTTTTGCTCAAGCTTCCCTTGGTGTGACTGCTGGTTGTCTTCCTGTTGTCTACAAGATAGAGCACTCTCAGCTCCAGCACCACATCTGCCTCCATGCTGCCATGTTCTCCATCATGACGATAGTGGACTGAACCCCTGAAACCATAAGAGAGCCGCCCCAAATAAATGTTTACTTTATGAGTTGCCGAGGTCATGGTGTCTCTTCACAGCCATGAAAACCCTAACTAAGACATTCTGTTTCATACACATGTGTGTGGAGTAGTGAGTTCACGACTGGCAGCAAAGTGCAGACACACAGGAGCCCAATTCCACCCCACGGGAAGGCTCTGTCCTTTGTAGCTGCTCCCTACCTGCACCCCAGTTACCTTGCTTTCCATGTTGTCCTCAGAGGCAGAAAAGGTGAACGTCTGCAAGACATCGGCTCCTGCTCTCAAGAATTCGGTGTGGAGCTGACGAACTGCCGAGCAATTGAAATTTCAATGACAAAATCAAACTCCAGATGCAGCTCCCCCCTCCCCCGCTTCCTTCCCTCCCCACCAGACCCAGTTTCAAACCCAGAACTGATAAAGCTACAGATTAAAGTCAGTCGTGTGACAGGACAACATGCACCAGGACAACATGCACCATGGATCATCGCACAGGGTCCTGCTGACTGGCCTCAAGGGGGTTGCACGCAGAGAATAAAATCTGGCTAGCTCCGTGTCCCCTCATCCCTTGTCTAGAGTTTATTCACACAGCAATGTGTGAAGGATGCCACTGGCCTTTTATCACCTACGTGGGAAGGGTAAAGCAGCTCACACACAGGGCTGCAGGCTGATTCAGCAGCAAGTGTGAAGGAGCCATGTGATAAGCAGCACCAGCTGCCCCTAGCCTCTCAGAAAGTCACCTCCCTGGGGCTGGGAATGTAGCTCAGTTGGCAGAATGCTTCCTTAGCAAGAATAAAGTCCTGGGTTTGATCTCCAGCATCCTGTAAGGCAGGTGTGATAGCTCACGCCTGTAATCTTAGCACTCAGGTGGAGGCAGGGGGGTCAGACCTTTGAGGAGATCCTCAGCTACATAGCTAGCTTGAGGCTAGCCTAGGATGTCTGAGACCCTGTCTAGAATAACAAAAAAGAAAGAAAAGAAACTCCCCCTCCACTACTTCTCTTCCCCACCATCCCCTCCCCCCGCTAATTTAATACATTCACTTTAGCTGAAAGATCTTCCAAAAGTAAGAAAAAAAATGAAAAATTCCCAAGAGGCACCAGAGAAGCAAAGCTATTCTGTCCTCCACAGAAAACAGGTGTATGGGCAACCTGGGGAAATAACACTAACGGCCTCAGGGCTCTAAGGATGCCTGGGCAGCTCATGGGGGTAAACTGTCCTCACAGCTGGCCCACGTCCTGCCCCATGTGACAGACAAAGAAGCAGATTATCAAAGAGGTCAAGGGACTTGTCTAAGGTCACACAGCTGGTCTGGGGAAGAACCACGCAAGGATCCCAACTTTGTCTCGTGCATTATATACGCCTGAATGAAATCAGGTAGATTCAAGCCACACTTCTAGCATGTGGCCTAATCTCCCTTCTTATCTTTGGCCTTACCCCTTCCTTCTCAACTCTAACTCTCTCTCTCTCTCTCTCTCTCTCTCTCTCTCTCTCTCTCTCTCTCTCTCGGAAAGCAAGGGAAATCAATAAAGCCAGGTATAGTTAAAGCACCATTGTGACGTCACCAATCAATTGCAGTGGTTTCTACTTGCAACTCTTTTATTTATAATTTCCCCCCAAGTCAGGAAGATGAAGGGGTATTATTCCTTTCTCTGCACTCTGGTCCCCACAGTCTGGGCTGTCTGCTCCATTAAGCTGGTGATGGCCATCAGCCGTTATCACCATGGCCATGGGTGTGATCTACCGTGCACAACCTTCAGCAGGATGAATCTAAAGTAATTAATGATTTTTGCTAACTTAAGAAAACTCTTGAACAGCTACAAGGAAAATTCCCAAGGAATAAACAGTGAAAAAAAATATATATTAACAATGCTTGTTCAAGAAAATATGAGTGCAGAGAGGGAGAGAGGAAGGGAGGGGTGGAGGGAGCGAGGGAGAAAGAGACAGAGAGACAGAGACAGAAAGGAGGGAGAAAGAGAGGGAGACAGAAAGATAAACATCTCTGTGGTTCAGTCCACACATTGCCATGGCCTCCACCTCTTGGCAATTTTGCAAGGGAAACAGTCCTTGGGAAATGCTTGCTGTTATTCTTTGATTTTTCTCTCGCCGCCGGGGTTGAAGCTAACTGTCACCTGCATACAGACTTCGGGGTGACGTGGGCACTCACCTGCACTTGGATGCTCCACCACTGCTTCTGGAGTCCACAGCCCTGCCTTCACGAACCCTCTCTTCTCCAGAGCGAAGAGAAAGCCGCCGTCCCCAACCACAAGCTCCCCGCTGTCCAGACGGTCCAAAATGCCCTGGGGAAGAGACCAGAGACACCAGGTTCTCTGCATACCCCATTTTGCCTTTTAAAGCCATTTCCAATTTCAGGAATGTTGGTCTTGTGTTCTTCAGGTAGCAATTCTGCTAAAATTATATCTAAGAGTGTTTCAGAAGACATTGCAGCATGATTCTTGGCCAATCTAAATACCTATTTTGTGCAGTTAAGGAGCTATGGATAGGTACTTTTTTTTTCCTCAATTGACACTTTCTGGGTCTAACTATACGGAAATCGCTGATTAACCTGATAGTCATTTTAGTTTTTCATGTTCTCTCTTCTTTACTAATGTATTAGGGGTTGGGGGGTACAATATCTTCAACTTAGACAAACCTAGGTATAGAGCCATATTGAAGCCCTACCACCCTCAGCTGCATTCGACGTCAGGGGGAGCCAACTGGTAGTACGGTTTTTCGTGATACCCCAGAGTAGGCACAGCAGTTATGTGTGGCTCACCTTTGCATCTTGTTGGGTGTGAGATACAAATCACTTCCCTGTGTTAACCAGTTTGAGAATCAACTTTAATAGTGCACATCAACCAGTCCTTAACGGGAAAACCATTATTCCAGTGTTCTAGCTTAGGTCCCTTCTTCTTGTACCCGATCTTACAACTCGTGTCTGAAAAGCATTTCATGGATCCATTCCGCACTATTGTCGCAGCTGCTGGATTATGGAATGATCTTAATCCACCCGAAGCTCTCCTCACTGGTTATTGTCCTTTCCTTGTGCCCTGACGACTTCAGCAGCTTCATCCATGTGTCCAGCTGTCCAGCAGCATCTGGTCCATTTCCTGTTTCACTTTGCTGGTAGGATGTGTGGGGGCAGGTGACATGTCTTATATGTCTATATCCCTCTCACCTCTACTAGCATCTAACGAAGGAGAGATCCTTAATGAACTATGCCAACGGAGATAGCAGAGGTACAGGATAGTTCTGAAAACAGCAGATGAACCACAAGTGGTAGTATCTATGTCCTGAGAAGCAAAACCAGGCACACTTTCATGAAAAATTAGCAGACTTTAAAAGAAACCATAATGCAGATTTTGATTGTGTCTTTGTGAGATGGGGTAGAAGGTAAGGCGTTTTCATTTTATTTCTTTTCTTTTCCTTTTTCCTTTTCGTTTTTTCAAGACAGGATTTCTGTGTAACAGCTTGGCTGTCCTGGAATTCACTCTGTAAACCAGGCTGGCCTCAAACTCAACAGAGATTCATTCACCTACCTCTGCCTCCTGAGTGCTGGGACTAAAGGCGTGCGCCGCCACCACCCGGCTCATTTTCATTTCTTATCTGTAAGTTTGTCCAATATTTTATTTAGAAGTTTATGTTAAAATTTATGTGTATGTGTGCATGTATGTGTGCATGTGTGTGCGGTGACCTAAAAGGTCAAAGGGCATCAGATTCCCCCGGAACTGATTACAGGTGGCCATGAGCTACCTGACATGGTGCTGAAACTGAGTTCAGGTCCTCTGGAAACAAGGGCTCTTGACTTCTGATCCACCTCCCAAGTCCCTGCCCATTTTAAATTCTCTGTTTTACTTCATCGTCATTATAAAATGACTAGTTGATGGAAATTTGAACCCGGAGCAGCCTGTAGCCCATCCCTCCTTGTTGTCCCCACCACCTCACTTAATTCTAGTGCCAGCTTAGGTGAAAAGGACGGGGAGAGTCAAACGCAGAGGACGTGAGTTCACCTACAGCAGTCCTGTCTTCTCGTTCACGCTCATTATTGGCAGCGCACCCGCTGGTCTGATGGTGAGGGCCTGGGGTTCCTTTACATTCCTTTTTTGAAGATATCAACCCCGAAACCTCTGGATTTACCCTCGGGGCTTAGGATGAGACTGTTGGTCCTCAGAGGAGGCCATTTGCCCCGTGGCTAGTGGGACACAGCTGTTAATGGCTGACTAACAACTTAGCAAGTGACTGAACCTGGACTGTGAACCTAGCACAGGTCACCTCTGTTCCCAGTTTCTTAGCATTTCCTATGTCTACTGCCCCCAAGACTCTGAATTGCCTCTAGGTGGGCTGTTGGGGGTGGGTGGGTCCTGGGAGGCCCCTCCTCCAAGTTCATGCCTTTCTGGTTGGTTGGGATCCCTCACTTCCACAAGTCCTCAATGCTGTGGGAATGAAGCCGGTATCTGGTCACCATGGGAGAAGGGCTAGACTGCCTTCTGAAGGCAACAGAGGGGACTCCCACACCCACCCCTGTGACCTGCAAGGTGTCCTTGCTTCACACAGGACTGGTTGATGCGCTTACCAAACATAAGAGAAACTGACAGGAACACCCGTGTGTGAACCTCAGGAGCTATTGCGTGCGCTCCCTTGAGCAAGAACAATGAGAGTCCCCTGAGTCCAAAAACTTGACCTCAGGTTCCTCCTCTGCCCTGAATGCCACGGACTCTGGGCACAGTCGCCTGACTTTGGGGCCTCCCCCCCTCCCCCCGCCGCCCATACTGGAGATACCAGTAAATGCAGATACTCTGGGCTGGGTAAGGGCTCCATGAATGCTAATCCACTCGCGATCCGGTAAACTGAGGCTCTGGGCCGCCCAGCCCCGGTGGCGTAGGGGTTTGGCTGAAGCGGGATTCGAACTCCCCAGGAAAGGAAGAAGGCCTGGGCGACACTCACCTTCTTGGCCCGCGGGCCTCCGGCTGGTGCCATGTCTCCACGACTGTGCAGGCGCGGTCCCGGTGGCACTCGTCCCGGAGGAGCCGCAGTGCCCGAGCCCGCCCCTCGGTGGGAGGACCTCTCCCGCCCTCCCCGTCCTCCGTCCTCCCCGTTTCCTCCCGCCCACCCGGCTTAGGCAGCCGTCGGTGCTCGAGCGTCCGTGCTCTGCCTCCCCTCCACCATGCTCCGCCCGGGCGCGCTGCGGCTGCGGGGTCTCCTGCTGCGGGGCTCCCCCGGGCGCCCAAGCTCCACCGGCCGCCGACGGGAAGGGTGAGTGCCGGCCAGCCACCTGCAGGTGGGGCAGAGGGGCCTCCCAGGAACGGGCTGGGGTCCTCTTGGAATTCCTTACTACTACCAGGGAAAACTGTCAGTCTCTCTGGCCCCAACCCCTGTCCGGTCAGCAGTGGGCAGTTGTGAGGATGTCTGCAAGAGCCTGTCTCCGTGCGCAAACAGCTGGATACTGTTGTCTGCGATTCACTCGCACCCTGATGGTGGTTGTTATCACTGTTTTGTTTTCAATGATTAATACGTCGTCGAGCTTATTCTATTCCAGGGCGTATTGATTTGCCTTATTCTTTTTAATGGCTGCATAGTTTTTCATTTGATCAATATTCTATAATATACTTAAGCAGCCTCCTCATGAATTAATTAGACTGCTTCGGGTTGGTTGGTAGCGCAGAGAACGTGAACCTGACATTTTTAATGCATGTGTGTTTCGGCAAATATGACAGTCTGTTTTGTGTTTTAAATCTTTTTTTTTTTTTAAGGAAAAAAAAAGTTAGGGCAAGGGTTAGGTCATTTGAAAGACCGAAAGACAGCATCAAACTTGCCCAAAGACAGCGAGATTCGGATAAGAACCGGATGCTCCTCGGTTCCCATGTCTTCCTTGGCTCCCAGAGTAGGGTTGTGAAACTGCAGAAGTGAGCTGGCATTTTCCTGTAGTATCTGTCTGTATGTACAAGAGCGGACAGCATCTTTGACTCTCCTGCCCTGACGTCATTGCTGACGTCACCCACGGTGGCAAGGTGAGGTTTCTACTCACAGAGTCACTCAACGAACATTATTAGGAACTGACTCCGCTTGTATTTTACATCCTATGGTGTGCAAAGGCTGCTTTTGAGTCGCATCTAGCCATCCTTTATTGGCAGATTTTTACATGGCGCCTGTGGTGTGCAGGCTTGTTCCTGGTTCTGGGAATACAAGGCCCACAGAACGGCAGTTCTGGCAGACACAGCAGCTGCTGGCTGAGCACAGTTTCCTCATCAGCAAATATAGGATGCTAATCCTGCTCTGCCTGGCTTACAGGGGCACTGCAAACCCCAAGTGAAGGAACACACAAGAGAGATTCCTGTGCTGCAAAAGCGTCACAATTGGGAAACTGCGCCGAACACCGAAGGAGATAGAAAGTTGTTGACCTTGGGTTAAGTTGTTTAAAACTGATTAGACAAATACAGTGTAACATTAAAGGCTTTTTTTTATGTGTGTGGGAGTGTTTATATTCATATGGCATATGCATCTATCCTGAAAGGTTGAGTCATCACAGATAACATTTCTCTTCTAAGAACTCTAAGGCAGACTGGAAGTGTTGGTAAAAGCCTGAAGTCTCAGCACTCGGGAGGCTGAGGCAGGATGTCAAACTCAAAGCCATCGTAGGCTGTGGAAGTGAGACCTTGTCTCAAAAACCAACCCGAAACAACAACCACAAAAGAGAGTTCTATGAGTTCCTTCTACAAGCTTTCCAACTTTTCTGTCAGTCTGAAATTGTGTGTCTGAATACAAAGTCACACCCCATGTCGTTAAACCTGTGTGGAAAATGTGAATTTTATCCGACAAACTCTGAAGGCAGATTTAACAAGATGCTCAACAATTTATTCTTCATCAGATAAACATATGTCTTTTCCCAAATAAGATGTGATTAGACAAACACAGCAGTTACTATCATGTCGGTCCGAGGGAAGTTCCAGACTGCTTTTTTCTCACTTTGAAACTTATCCTTAAGCTGGCAGTGGTGGTGAACGCCTTTATTCCCAGCACTCAGGAGGCAGAGGCAGGCAGATTTCTAAGTTCGAGGCTAGCCTGGTCTACAGAGCAAGTTCCAGGACAGCTGGGGGCTACACAGAGAAACCCTGCTTGAAACAAAACATAACAACAACAAAACCTTATCCTTAAAAATGACAAGTTTTGGTTTGGTGTCACCAAATATGCCATGGAGAATCTTCCCAGAATTCTTATTAATTCATATCGTGACTTTCTATGTGAGACACTAATGGAATAAAGAGACTGGTGACCAGGAAAGAATTAAGGAATTAATTAAGGAATTAATCCATCACATTCTGTGGTCATGCTTCACAAGTTAGGGGAGCCAGATGCATCCTTGAGGCCTTTCAGAGCCCAGCCCTTCCCTGTGCTGACTGCCCACGGCTGCCCCTGCAGCCTGGGAGCCTTCATGCCCTGCCCCTTTATCCTTCCTCATCCAGCCTCATCATGCCTTCCTGTTGATGGATGCTGCTGCAACCCGTACCTCCCCTCAAAGAGTGCTGTAATGTCCACATTTCTAGTTCACTTGCTTCATCTCCTGGCTCTGCTGTGAGCGTCAGAGCTCCGAGGCCCCGTGTGTCCAGCCCTGGGAAGGCAGGAAGCATGCGATAAATAAAAGAGGAAATTCACTGAAGGAAATGAGGCAATGACCAACAAGCCCCTCTACCCTAAGAGCAATGCTAAATGCCAGGACGCCACCCTTTAGGGACCTGTGTAGGGAAGTCGTGCCAGGAGAGGGCTGGGAACAAGTCATGAAAATGATCAGATGTGTTCACTGGACATACCTATGGGATGTGGGCACTGGGAGGGGGCTGAGACCAGTGATGAATATGATATTGTCCCCGCCTGCCTTCAAAAAGCTCACGGGGCAGCCAGGAAGACCATTCTGCAAACAGATGACTAGAGAAGCCAGAAGAGGAGGATACTTCTCCATCCATCTCCTTTCAGCTTGGGGAGCCCTAGAGAGAAGAGAAAGAAGACTGGGGATTTTCTAAGACTAGAATCAATAGGTGTGTGGGGGTGCGGGCATGTGCAGCGGAGGTTGGGTGCCTTCTTCAGTTGCTCTCCAAACTTTTTGAGGCAGAGTCTCTCACTGATTAGGCCAGGAAGGCTGGCCAGCAAGACCCAGGGATCCTCTTGCCTTTGCTTCACCAGAGCTGAGATTTGAGGTTGGGGCCACATGCCCAACCCCTGTTTGCATGGATCCTGAGGATTGAACTTGGGCCCTCATGCTTGAACAGCAAGCGCTTTACCAGCTGAGCCCAGCCCCAGAATGTGAGCGTTGTTTTGTTTTGGGGCTTGTTTGTTTGTTTGTTGAGACAGGGTTTCTCTGTTTAGTCCTGGCTGCCCTGGAACTCACTCTGTAGACCAGAATGGCCTCAAACTCACAAAGATCCACCTGCCTCTACCTCCCGAGTGTCAGGATTAAAGGCACATGCCACCACCACCCTGCCAGGTTGTGTTTTTTTCTTTTTCTTTTTCTTTTTTTTCTTTTTTTTGGTTTTTCAAGACAGGGTTTCTCTGTGTAGCTTTTTGCCCCTTTTCCTGGAACTTGCTTTGGAGACCAGGCTGGCCTCAAACTCACAGAGATCCGCCTGCCTCTGCCTCCCGAGTGCTGGGATTAAAGGCGTGTGCCACCACCGCCTGGCCAGAATGTGTTTTTTAAATGGGGAAAAATGATGTCTAGATTGAGAAAGAAGCAGCCACTGCCACCGGCCACTGCTCATTTCCTGAGCCACATTCAGTGCAGGTTGCCTAGTCAGGGTTCAGATGCCCCAGGTTTCTAAGTGCAAAATGCAGCCTGTAGGTGTGAAGTTCTAGAGACAGGCAAGCAAGGGAATCGGACACAAACTGGACCTGCTATCTGCAAGTGAGTCACCACTGTTAAAAAACGCTGTCTTCCAGACAGGAAGTCCCACCCTCGCCCCCAGAATGGAAGGACACGGCAGAGACGGTGATCATTGGAGGCGGCTGTGTGGGCGTGAGTCTGGCTTATCATCTGGCCAAGGCAGGGATGAAAGATGTGGTCCTGCTGGAGAAATCGGAGCTCACAGCTGGCTCTACCTGGCACGCAGTAAGGAAACACCCCAAAGTGTACTCTGTATGCCCCAAACTGTACACTAGTTCCTCCCAGTCACAACTCCTACAGAGAGCTCTTCAGAGTATGGGACCCCCTCACCTCACCAGAAAGTGTGTTGTCACCCGACTGGTGTGCTTCCAGGAAGTGGGAAATGGTTATTTAGATACCCTTTATGTTGAACATGTGGATTCTGGATTCTGATCTTGGCTTTGCTGTTTTCTACCCTGGTAACTTCCAAAAAGTTCCTTCAGTTTCCATTTTCTGATGTATTCCATTTTCTGAGTTGGTTTTGTTTTGTATTTTTGTGACAGAGTCTCACCCTGTAGTCAGCATAAGTCATTGTTCTAGTGAAGCAGGATGCCTGGGCTGCACTGGAGAATGGCCCAGGTAAAAAGCCCTGGATTGACATGGTTCTCATATCACCAGGTGGTTACTCCTGAGTCAGCGAGGGATAGGAAAGGAAGATTCTATGATATGATTGTCAATGTGCTATCTATCTATCTATCTATCTATCTATCTATCTATCTATCTTCCTTCCTTCTTTCCTTCCTTCTTTCCTTCCTTCCTTCCTTCCTTCCTTCCTTCCTCCCTCCCTCCCTCCCTCCCTCCCTCCCTCTCTCTCTCTCTCTCTCTCTCTCTCTCTTTCTCTCTTTCTTTCTTTCTATCCATATTTGGAGGAAGATCTTGGTCTCATTGGCCATCTTTTTCCGTAATCAGCTTTCCTGTGATGAGGAGAGGAAAGGAGAACTCTCTCCTAAGGCCTCTTCATGCTCAGCACACACTCGAAGCACGGGCCAGGTGTCTGGATAAGAATGGTTGTCAAAGCTGAATGCTGGTGAACAGTGCCACCCAGATTCAAGTTCAGTTGGCTGCAGTCTCTAATCCCACTGGTCAGTCAGTGCTCCCAGAATAATAGCATCAAGTCTAGCTCCTCTTCCTCCAACCCCTCATCCTCAGTGTGTGTGTAGGGAGATGGGCATCCCATCAAGTTCCCATAGCAGTCTTCCCAGCACAGGCGTCTCCTTTCACTGTCTCCCGAATGCCTTCTTCATGCCTGCAGAAGCTCTGGCACTCTAGGCTTGTCTCACATCCCTAAACCAGATTTTCTGTGTAGATTTCATGCTGTCCTTCTAAATGCAAGTCTACCGCCTCTAATTTTTCCTTAGTGTGAGCCTTAGGGTCACTATTGCTGTGATGAAACACCATGACCAAAAGCAACTTGGGGAGGAGAGAGTTTATTTCACTCACAGTTTCATTTAACAGTTCATCATCAAATGCAGTTGGGTAGGAACTCAAGCAGAGCAGGAATCTGGAGGCAGGAGCTGATGCAGATGTCATGGAGGGATGATGCTTACTGGCTTGCTCCTCATGACTTGCTCAGCCTGCTTTCTTAGTGAACCCAGGGCCAAGGATGGCACCATCCACAATGGGCTGGGCCCTTTCCTGTCAATCACCAACTAAGAAATTGTCCTACGGGCTTGCCCACACTCCATCTTGTGGAGATATTTTCTCAATCGACGTTCCCTCCTCTATATCCTCTGTCAAGTTGACAGAAAACTAGCCAGCACAGTATACATTTTGTCATCACTCAAGACAGAAGGATTATGTTAGGGCACCACAGTCAGTCCCAGAAATGAGGACACAAGGGAACAAAGCAGTCCTTTCCTCCTGGAGCTAGTCTTGGGCACAGAGAACATTCAGAGAGGAACCTGAGCCTTAAAGAAAAGAGAAGCTAGGAGTCCAGAATGCAGAAGGAGCAGCTAGGCAGACAGCTACAGAAGGGACACCAAACAGCGTAGGAAACAGGGTACGGGGTGGGGGGGTGGGGGGGTGGGGGGGAGGGCCTAGAGGTTAATCAGGCAAGTATCTTTAGACAGAGGCAAACTGAGGCAAATGGTACTTATACCGCCTCACACTTCCTGACTGCTAAGTGGCAGCAGGCAGATACACATCAAAGTGGAATGGCTTATTTGTTCCCTGACGGGGATTTGGTATGGCTTGCATTTCAGAGCAGATTACAGGATTCCCTGAGATTTCACTAGCTGTCCCACTAAATACAAGGTCCACACTTTGGCCTGAACTCTCTAAGACAAGCAGGCAAAGATTTGAAGATGATAGTCCCTTATGTGAAGTTAACTGTGTGAAAGATTTTTTTCCCTAAGAGACAGCAAAATAGTGGGGAAAGCACCCCCTGCCCCCACCCCCGTAGACAAGACAGTGAGCAGAGCCAAACAGGGAACGATTGTGTCCTCGGTGTGGAGTCAAACAGCAGCAGCTGGGTGATTTGTGCCCCTTGGAATAAGGGACAGGGCAGGACCTGTCCTAGGAACTGGTTCTGGGAGCTTTTACAAGTCCATGAGCCTTCTCTGTAAGGAATGACATCAGGAAGTTCCACATGCCAAGACGTTCAGCCCAGACATATCTGGGAACAGACGGGGAGTGTGCAAAGTTGGAGCACCAGCTAAATGGACAGACTGAGAATGAAGGCAGCATCCCTGGAGTTCCATATGTCTTCTGTGATGTAAGTGTCCACAAGGAACAGGAAGTGAGGGCCGGAGGTCGGCACAGCCTGAGACCGAATGTTCAAAGTGCAGTCAAGTCTGCAGATCCTGAGGTCTTGCTCACTTTCATCAGTACACAAGAAATGGCATCAGAGGTGGTTTTGGAGAGTAGGGTCCTCCACTTCCCCAAGAATGATATCACAGCACAATCTTTAGAGATGCCAGAATAGAAGACCTAAGATGGAAGATAATCTAGAACTTTCCACTTATTTACATACATAAGAAAGAAATTAAACTTTACTAACACAAGTAGCATCTGATGTGATTGACATATTGCTTCTCCCCCTCTCCCCGAGACAGAATTTCTCTGTGTGGTTTTGATGCCTGTCCTGGATTTTGCTCTGTAGACCAGGCTGGCCTCAAACTCACAGAGATCTGCCTGGCTCTGCCTCCCGAGTGCTGGGATTAAAGATGTGTGCCACCGCCACCCAGCGTGACATATTGCTTAAGATCCCAAGATTCTCTGGGGGCAGGTTGGCTCTGCATGATGGGCTCATCTTGGCTCTTCCTTTGATTGCTATGTGAGGCCATCACTGTGACTAGCTTTACTGAGACTTGTATAAGTAGTATAGTTTGTGAGGAGAGGAAGAGGAGTTGTCTGAGGTCGAGAACGTCACACTATGGAAAGATTTGTTACTTGGCAATGATGAAAAGGGTGGTGAATTTTAAACACGTATTTCTTGTACAAATAGGCAAATGTTCCACATGTGTTGGCCTTTAGGAATTCAGTGGATATGGGTGGTTTCTACAAAGCAGTAATATAGGTTTTAAAAGTTATGTCTGGGAGTGTGGATTAATGGTAGAGTGCTTGCCTAGGAGTAAGTGCAAAGCTCCAGTCTTGATCCCTAGCACTAGAAAAAAATAGATAAACAAGCATGATGCTTTAAAGAGGGTAGCTAGCTTGCAAAACAGCCCCGTTGGGAAGAGAGTATGCTAAAAGAGTTAGTTAGAAATGTGAATATTGCCGGTCTTGAAAAACCAAGAAAAAAAAAAAAAGAAATGTGAATATTATGGTTAGATTTTCTAGACTAAATGATATCTCCTGGGCGGGGGAGAGGTGTCTCTCCTTTGTGAGAGATACAATTTTTAACCTGTTAAAAAATGTTTTCTGATAAGGAATTCCAGTAGGATTTGTTCCCATGTATTTAAAATACAAAGAGCATGATACTTTCCAGGTTGTAGCAAGAATGGAGAGACAAGAACATGATGATAGTCAGCGGTCACCAGAAACCTTTGTATAGATCGGTGCAGTAACAGGTGCTTGAAAAAGAGGAGGAGATTTAAAACACAGAGAACACCGCTTCCACTTGGGTCCATGCAGGACTGAGAGGCATCTGCTGCTGTCTTAGCCTCTGAAATCAGTCTCAAGCACAGAAGGCCTAGGAAGAACGCTAATCCTATGTGTCAAGTCGACAGACTCGAAAATCACCTAGAAGACAAACATCTGGGCACATCTGTGAGGGTGTTGCTAGATTGTGTTAATCAAGGTGGGAACACCCACCTGACTGTGGGGCGCATCGTGCCATGGGCCAGGGTCCCCAGCTGAATGGAAAGGAGAAGGAGCGCTCAGACCCAGCATTCACCCCTCTAGAGCTGCTTCCTGAGGGCAGATGCAGCTGCTGCCTTCACCCCACTTCTGTGCCTTCCACACCATGATGGACTGTAATCCTCAAACTGGAAGGCAAAATAAACCTTTTCTTCCTCAAGTGGCTTCCTGTTTGGTATTTGCTCCCAGCAACAAGAAACTAATGCACAGGAAGATTGAAAGTCTAATGCCATCCTGGGCTATGCAGGCAGACTGCTTAAAACAAAAAGGAAATAAAACAAGCAAACAAATAAACCATTCTGGATGTAAAGCAAGCCTAGAATCAGGCTATATTTTCAAAGGTTAATCCAGTGTGTACAGAGCTCCATAATGAAGTACGTTAATCACAGCACTCTATCAAAAACGTGATTCATGAGCTTAATATCCAAAACCTTTCTGGCACAATAAGTAAGATGAAATTTATTTAAAATACTCCACTCACCCCAAGCTCATTTAGTGTGCTTTACGGTCTCTATTAATACAGTAACCTATATTTACATGTTATGTGTAAATAAAGGCATAAGAATATTTTTAGTGGTTATGTGCAAACATTCTGAGCATAAGTGTATGAATAAAAGATTTGGGCCACTGGGATTATGGTTTAGGCCAATGGCTGAGTTTCCGAGGCAGTAGAGGTCCCTGAAAGACAGGAAAACACCATGAGTTAGCCTCCGACACACTCCCCACTATGTAGCGCCCTTTCATGACTCTCTTACTCGGTGACTGTCATTGCACTCTAGGGAAGAGCGTTCCTTTCTTGTTAGTTTAAATTTATGTCATTTACATAAGTAATTTGCATGAATTTGCAAATTCTAAACTTACTCAAAGATTTTGTGTGTGTGTGTGTGTGTGTGTGTGTGTGTGTGTGTGTGTATGTGTTTGAGACAGGTTCAGTCTCATGTAGCCCAGGCTGGCCTTGAACTCACTGTGTAGCCAAGGATGACCTTGAACTCCTGACCCTCCTGCTTCTACTTCCCTAGTACTGGGATTGCAGCCTGTGCCACACCCTGCTTCAAAGGGCTATGCTTCCAAAGGAAGGATTCTGCCTCCGACTTTTCCTTTACCTTCTCTACCAACTGCTATTGTTTTTTTGTTTTTTTGTTTTTTTTTTCTTCAAGTCATTGGAGTCCAAGAATCTCTTGCTGTGAAGACTTCTCTGGCCTTACCCGTGTCTGGGAGTCCTAACTAATGAGCCATCTCTTCAGCCCCTTTACTTCTTATGTCCCCTGCTCTGTGGCTTGGCATTTAACCATGTGCCTGGAGGCTAAGACCAGTATTTTTCTCCTTTTTCAAACTTTTCATTTACTATATCCATGTTGAAGTCACAGAAGAGAAAAACACTGTGTACTCCACATGTCCAAATGTCACAAAGCAGGTGTTTAATTAACAGTAGACAGTATGCAAGAATATTCAAATGATCTGAACACAGTAGAGGCATGGTAGGGATAGCTCTAGATTTTCAACACAAATGAAAAAACAAAAGCCAACGTAAGAGACTGCTAACTAGTTATTACAGCTAAGAAAAACCCACTCGCTTACTCCTGACTGTCCCAGCAAATAGAGAGATCCATGGGCTGCTCCTAGATGGATATTCTCTTTCAGTATGGGATTTAACTTTTTCTTGACTAAGCATTTCCAGAAGAATTTGTTCCCTAAACAAAGTACACAGGGCTAAATGTCTTTAATGAATCCATGTGGTTCTTTTAAATGAAAATTTATTAGCCCCTGGTTTCTGGGGTAGGGGAACAGAGGATACAGTATAGATGGATGTAGATAATGGAACTTTCTGGTGGTCTGGTGTGGTGGTTTGAATAGGAATTGCCCCCTATTCAAACTCATATATTTGAATACTTGGTCATTAAGGAGTGGTGCTACTTGACAGGGATTAGAAGGTGTGGCCTTGTTGGAGGAAGTGTGTCACTAGGGGTGAGCTTTGGGTTTCAAAAGCTCAAGTCAGGCCCAGTGTCTCTGTCTCTCTGTCTCTCTCTCTCTCTCTGTCTCTCTCTCTCTCTCTGTCTGTCTCTCTCTCTCTCTCTGTCTCTCTCTCTCTCTGTCTCTCTCTCTCTCTCTCTCTCTCTCTCTCTCTCTCTCTTTCTCTGCTGTGGCTTACAGGATCTCCAGGATCAGAACTTTAGCCAGTACTCATGAGCATTCATTTTCTCAATTGATGGGTGGAAGATGCATTGAAGTCAGAATTATGTCAGTGACAGATACCTGAAGGCTGGAGATGCTCCCTGATTGAATGAGGAAAGTCCATACACACACTGAATTGAAGCATGATCTTAATTAGTCTTATCAATAAAAACCAAGAGTCAAATAATGGGGTAATAGCCTGAAAGATCAGAGAAGCAGAGCAGCAGCCACGAGAGACTTCTTACCTCTACGAATCCTCAGATGGAAAAGAGGGCCAAGATCCTGTCTCCACCTGCCTTATATTCCTGTTTCCACCTCCCGACTGTGCTGGAATTAAAGGCGTGAGCCTCCCAAGTGCTGGGGTTAAAGGTATGAGCCTTCCAAGTGCTGGGGTTAAAGGCATGTACCACCACCCCCTGGCCTCTATGGTTAACTAGTGCTCGCTCCACCCTCTGCTCTCCAGGCAAGCTTTATTTGTGAGAACACAAACAAAACATCACGCAACACTGAGTATCAAACATGTGAAAGGAAAAGAGTGGCTTGGCCATGTTTCCGAGACCCTGGCAGCAGTCCTTCTGCAGTGAAACCTTTTTCTACTCTTACCAGAGCCACGTTACAAGATGGCTTAGGAACTGGGATGGAATTCTTGTGAGAAGCATCGCTTGTGTGTATGTTAGATGCTTCGACAAGTTTAGACAGAAGCATTGAGCCTCTGGTTTCTAAACGGTGGTTGACCAACTTTAATGGGAATAGTTTTAGTTTCAGAGAACCAAATTCCCATAGGAGAAAGTTATAAATATTCCTAAATGGATTTGAGTTTGAACAGATGTGTTCTGATGAGCTCCCCAAGATACATTAGCTGAAAAATGAGACCCCAGATACTTAATTAAGAAAACTCTTGCTTCGTGTAATTGCCTAGAATTCTTGGTCTGGATGCTACATTGCAGAGTTGATGGAAGGGGCTACATCATTTCTAATGTTAATCAATCTTTTCCAAAGAATAATTAGTCAGTACTTATTCAACAAGAGTATGTATAGGGACTGCCTATTTAGAGTTATTTGGAATACTGTATAATATAATGTATATATAAAGTGTCTAGGAAACAAATAGATTTCTTTTTTATATAGACCTGGGCTCTCATAACAAGGCATTATTGTATATATGCAAATATCCAAAATTTAAAAATTCAAAATCTATATTTTTGTTTTTAATTACATTTAATTAATTAATTACTGGTTTTAGTTTTTCCAGACAGGATTTCTCTGTGTAGCCCTGGCTTTCCTAGAACTCTCTCCATAGACCAGACTGACCTTGAACTCAGAGATCTACCTGCCTGTGCCTCCCAAGCACTGGGATGAAAGGTGTGCGCCACCACTGCCCAGGAATTAATTAATTTACGTGTGTGTGTGTGTGTGTGTGTGTGCGCGCGCATGCACTTGTTCACTTACATGTTCCATGAATATTCGAGGACAATGTGCAGGAGTTGGTCTTCTCTTATTACCCAGTGGTCAGATGGAGCTCCTCAGGTTTGCTGGCAGGTACCTTTACCCATCGAGCCATCTTGATGGGCCCCAAATTCAAAGTCAAAACACTTCTGGTCCCATGCATTTCAGATAGAAAACAATCAACAACAGCATATATTCTAAACCTCCTACCTACCCTTTCCCTAGTGGTTTTTAGGCTCTTTGTGGACACGTCTGTGGGCTGGCTCTCACTCTACTTAAATGGTTGAAGTTGCTTCACATACCCTGTGATGAGCCATCTGCTCCGGGGTCTCCAACCAATGTGTTCTTTCCTGCATCCCCGCTACACGCCTTCATGTCTCAGCAGCATTACATCGCTGCTTAGCAGAGAAGTTATCAACATTGTGCAAATGCCGACTTATTCCAGCCTTTTCTTCCCTCTCTCTGTTTAAGGCGGGCTTAACAACTTACTTTCACCCTGGGATAAACTTGAAGAAGATACACTATGACAGCATCAAACTTTACGAGAAGCTGGAAGAAGAAACCGGACAGGTAAACGCACTTAGTTTGAAGTGGTCTGTGCGGTCGGCCACTTAGATACAGATGTACAGTGCTTGCTGTGGTCGAGAGGAAGGTCCAGGGAAGAGCCGGGCTTGATGTTCACATCACTTCATTTTCTTCAAGCGTATTATCCATGTAATTAACTAGTCTTCATTTGTTTGAAAAGGAAGGGATAATAAATAGCGACTTTTCAAACTTTGTTTAGCCGGTTCCCATATCTAGAAAATACAAAGTCAGAACATTTCAGCAAGGGGATTGCAGAGTCTGACTGAGCTGACTGTCACGTGACTTTAGAAACAGCGCACTAAGTCCCTCTCCCCGTCTTTGTTATCATCCCTTCTCATATTGACTGTACTCACAAACTAAAAAGTTTCCATGGGCTAAGACCAAAGGCTTCTTAATGTTTTCATGCATTTATTCTTGCTGACGGCCACTAAAAGCTCCCAGAGTCTTCAGGATCAAGACCTAAGGCTTAGCAGGGTCTGGGACTCCCAGCCTTGTCTCCTGACTTTCTGACACCATCTCTTGTCTCTATTTCCTTTGCTCCTGTGGTTTAATTGTTCGCAACAGCATAAACTTCTGGAATGTTCTAGGTGCTCTCACACCTCTGCTTCCTAAATTTGTGTTGTTTTCTTCCTTCTTGTTCTGACTGGAACCACTTTCCCCTCACCCTACATGGATGACCAACCCCTCATGCTTCTAAGACACAGCGGTGTGCTCACTGTTCTAACACACAGCATGTGTCACACTGTTCTAACCTACAGAATGTGTGCACACTCTTCTTACACACACTATGTGTGCACACTTCTTATACACAGTGTGTGTGCACACTCTTCTTACATACAGCTTGTATGCACACTCTTCTTACACACAGAGTGTGTGCACACTCTTCTAACACACAGCGTGTATGCACATGTTCTAACACACAGCTTGTGTGCACACTCTTCTTACACACAGCGTGTATGCACATGTTCTAACACACAGCTTGTGTGCACACTCTTCTTACACACTGTCCCACTGTCATTGTTACTTGATTGTTGATCTTCCCTGCAGAGTGTGAGCAACTTGAAGACCAGGACTGCCCTCTTGTTCTGTGACCCAGGGCTTCACCGAGACTTTTCAAATGGAAAGACTAAGAAATGCCAAATGAGGGTGAACTCACACTCTCACTGTAGCAGCGCGTCGGTTCTCTAGAGTCCCTCCTTAAGCCCTCTGGGTTTCTCCTTCTCATGGACTGCTTCTTCACTCTGCATTTGGACCCTCAGTCCATGCCTCTGTATGCTCTTAACCGCCCTGCCTTTACCCGTGGATGGAGAGTTCCATCAGTCAGGGGCTCTGCCTCTCTTGTTCACCCAGCACCTCAGGTTTACAGTACTGCCTGGTGTAAATCATTGCTGAATGAATATCTTTTCATAAGCTACAAATATCCTATGTAATTAATACTTTTGCCGCATAGTGAATTTCTCTTTTACTCACTTGAGTTTTCACTGTGTTGGAGAACTGTGTTGGAGTGCCAGAGGATAGTTAATTGACATGCTTTTATTGGAATTATTGTCACAGGTGGTGGGATTCCATCAACCAGGCAGTATCAGACTTGCTACGACCCCTGTAAGGGTAGATGAATTTAAATATCAAATGACGCGGACCAACTGGCATGCCACAGAACAGTATATTATTGAGCCCGAAAAAATCCAAGAGATGTTCCCTTTGCTCAACATGAACAAGGTATTTTATTTGTTTGGTTGGTTAGTTTTGGCTTTTTTGAGACAGGTTTTCTCTATGTAACAACCCTGGCTGTTCTGGAACTCTCTTTGTGGATCAGGCTGGTCTCGAACTCACAGAGATCTACCTGCCTCTGCCTCCCAAGTGCTGGGATTAAAAATATGCACCACCAGTGTGCCCTGCTTGAACAAGATGTTTATTTGAAGGGCAATTTCACTTTGTTAATGATTGAACTAAAATGATTTTTAAAGTGTATTTTAATGAGTTCAGTGAATTTATGAGTTTAATAAGTTAAAAGTAAAAATAATCCATGCATACATTTAGAAAGGCAACACGAGGTGATTGATCCTGGGATGTGGGCAAATAACAAGGTGAGCTGTTACTAAGTAATATACGCCGGGGCGATGAAAACCCTTTTTGTTTCTGCCTGTGATGACTGAAGAAACATTTCAAAGGCTTTCTAGGACCGGATCCCTCAGACTGAAGTCCTTCCACACATCAGCTGTCTGTTGGGGGACTTCAAAGAGAATGACATCCTGCTATGAGGAGTCTAGAAAGGGGTTACTGAATTTTTAAAGCCCAGGAGGCCCTGTACCATCCTCATACACTTCCCGGCTCCTGGCTGCTCTTCCCTTTCAGATTGCACCAGGCACAGATTTAGATCAACTCTGAATTTCCTTAAGAGAATCCACTTGACAGGAGATGTAATGTGTTTCCCTCCTGGGTGACCATCCTTTTAGTGTAATGATAGCAGGGTTAACGTCTACTGGAGTGGTATTTATGCAACAGGGACCATGGTGAGCCCCTCCTATGAAAAATCTGGCTATTGTGGCCCAGAGAGCAGAGTCTTAAATAATTTACACAGTGGGATGAGTTTGTTCAGTTCAGAATTGCTGGAGGAAAGGTTTGAACCCAGGCCCTCTGACTCATGCTGTGCAGACGTCCTGGGTATGGGTAGCCAGCAGGTTGTTTAGGGAAGCAGACAGGTGTTACCCTGATAGTGACTGTGTTGTAGTTCCTGTCTCTGATGTTTGTGTAACTGCTGTGGGTGCCAGGGTGCTGTGCTCTTGTGAGTCTTTACAGGCCATGGGAACTCCTTGTCGATGGGATTGTGTGAGAGCAGGGTCTTCATTGAAATCCACCTCCACTACACTACTAAGAATCCATTTTTGTCTCTTTATATGTCAACCCTGCAACACTTCCCTAGAAGCTCTCATCATTACAGATTTTTCTCAAAGATATTAGGCAATGGAAACACATGGGCCAGGGACAGAGTACCAAACCAAACAGACCTGGGATCACTACAAGGACATGGTCGTTACAAAACACCAGTGTGACATTCGCAAGTCGTCAGGAGTGTGAATTCCATTAAAACTCTAAGTCTTTTGCACTGGACCCATAAGTACAAAGACTAAATTATAGTAAGAAAAAAATTCAGACCAAGATGAGTCTTGGCCAGGTGGTATTAATACCAATCCTCCACAAAGTCTTCTAAAATTAGAATTGAATCCCTATAAAGCTAGTAGGTCTCTGACATAAAAACAAGACAAAAAAAATTCAGAAGAAAAGACAGACTATAGTCCTTTATGAATATAGATGTGAAAGTCTTTAACAATACAGTAAATTGTACCAAGGATGCTACAATATGGTCAAATGGAGTATGTCCCAGGAATGCAAGATTGATTTAAAAACTAAATGTCAGTCAGTGTGATGTAATAACATCACATTAACAAAGGGCAAAGAGCACAATATAGTTTAAACAGATGCAGGAAAAAATATTTGTCAAGACTCCGTTTTCATAGTTGATGGCAAATTCTTGTCTGATAGATGCGATCTCATTATAACATGTCTCTGCCGATTCGTTCCCCCTTGCCCATCCTTTATTAGTTCTCTCACAAGACCTAAGCTGAAGCCTTAACACAGAGCAGATGTGCACAAAGTCATTGTTGATTTATGAACTGAGTGCGTTTTCGTCAAGCACATACGTGTGCACATGGATACGGGAGAGATGGAAACCTAGTGCTTTCATTTGCTAGGCTACCACTCTAGTGCTGAACTACCCTCCCAGCCCATTGTTTGCTTTTTATTTTGAGACAAGGTCTCCCAAACTGCCCAAGCTGGCATTGAACTCACTCTATTCCAGGCAGGTATTGAACTTGTAATTCTTGCCTTAGCCTTCCTAGTAGCTAGGATCATAGACCAGCACCACCAGACCCAGTTGATATCAGATATGCCTTAACACGCAAATTTATTTACAGTGTTGAATAATTAAATATGTTATAACTGATATGTCAGCTAGAATTAGATCTGGCTTTAAACATGAGAAACTGAAAAAATAATGCTTAAGCAAGTCTATTTCCCTTTCATTTAAGCATTTGTCCTGGCCACTTTCATGTCAACTTGACGCAAACTAACGTTATCTGAGAGGAGGGACCCTCAATGAGGAAAATGACTCCATAAGACGAGGCTATGGGCAAGCTTGTAAGACATTTTCTTAATTAGTGATTGATGGGGAGGGTCCGGCCCATGGTGGGTGGTGCCATCCCTGGGCTGGTGGTCCTGCGTTCTATCAGAAAGCACTGAACAACCATGAGGGTCAAGCCAGTAAGCAGCACCCCTCCATGGCCTCTGCGTCAGCTCCTGCCTCCAGGATCTTCCCCTGCTTGAGTTCCTGTCCTGACTTCCTTTGATGATGATCTGTTATTTATGAGGCAAAGCTGAATAAACCCTTTCCTTCTCAAGTTGATTTTGGTCACAATGTTTCATCACAGCAATAGGAACCCTAACTAAGAACGTATTGAATAGTTACAAAGTCATCAAGATCTCAAGGACCAAGTCACCTTCTGGATCACTGCTTTGTCATTCCTGGGGTGTGATTTTTTTTTTAAAGATTTTATTTATTTATTATGTATACAGCGAGTATTCGGCCTGCAGGCCAGAAGAGGGCACCAGATCTCATTGTAGATGGTTGTGAGCCACCATGTGGTTGCTGGGAATTGAACTCAGGACCTCTGGAAGAACAGCCAGTGCTCTTAACCTCTGAGCCATCTCTCCAGCCTGTGACTCTTGTTTTATTATTCCACAATGGCAGTTAGAGCCCAGCCATCACATCTGAATTCCAGACCCCAGGGCAGAGAAAGGAACAAAGACGGACATACACTAGTCGTCTTTTTGGAGTGGCTCACAGAAGCTGCCATGTAACTCTTGCCTTTGCATTTCCATTGACTAGAACTTAACGTTAGCTTGAGCCACTGCTGGAGAGAGTAGCTGCCAGAATATTGGAAACTAGACTCTTTGTTTTTAGTGGCATGTGTCCCACTGTTGGAGACCACTGCAAGGTGTTATCCTGTGGCTTGTCATTGTGACCAGTCACTCAACTCTCATTGTGAATCTTGCTCAAGTCTGAGTAGGACTTAGAAAACAGGCATGCCAACTGCTTTCAAGATGCTTTCCCTCCATGCTGGAATCAAAACCCAGGGGCCTGTGCATGTCAGGCCAGCCCTCTGCCACACAGCTATGTACACCTCTAGCCACCGATGCACTTTTAAAGTCTAGTCTTATTAAACATCTGTTTAGCAGGCTATATTTACATTGAGGAATAAATATACATTTCTTTGAATACTGACTTTCTTATGTTTGGTTTAGATTTTAGCTGGACTGTATAATCCAGGAGATGGTCACATTGATCCTTATTCAATGACAATGGCCCTGGCTGCTGGGGCTAGGAAATACGGGGCCCTTCTAAAGTATCCCGCACCAGTGACATCTCTGAAGCCCAGGCCGGATGGGACATGGGATGTGGAAACTCCACAAGGGTCTGTGAGAGCAAACAGAATTGTGAATGCTGCCGGTAAGCCACCAGCCCTCTCTCTGCCACTCTGCCTCAGTTTACCCTCCATCCTCACCAATGTAGTCCCTTCTAGTCTAGATTGTGTTTCACCAACTTAGGCTTCTTCTCCTTTCAGATTTTACCTTTGCCCTTTACTGGTTATGCTCACGATAGAATTCCAGGGACTAAGGATGGAGCTCAATCTGTAGAGTGATTGCCTAGCATGCATGAAGCCCTTGGATCAGAAGTTCAAGGTCTTTCTTGGCTACACAGGGAGTTTGAGTCTAGCCTGGGATACTTGAGACCCTGCCTCAAAACAAATAACCAAGCAAGCAAACAAACCTAAATCCCATTGTTCTAGTTTCTTACCAAGTAACTTGTTCTTAGTTTACCTTTTGAGGCAGATTTGATCATTTCTGCTCTCTCATTCTCTCTCTTATCCAAAGATTACTTTGACTCGTCAAAAACTTTCAAAACATTATAAAACTTGTCTGAAAACTAGAAGCAATTGAGTCCAGCCTTAAACTTCCCTTAATTCTCCGTCTGTCACTCCTCTGTCCCATGGTCCTTGGGAACCTCTAGTCCAAGTTAGTTTAGAAGGTGGTGGCGCGCGCCCTTAATCCCAACACTCGGGAGGCAGAGCCAGGTGGATCTCTGTGAGTTCGAGCCAGCCTGGTCGACAAAGCAAGTTTTCCAGGACAGTTACCAAAACTGCACAGAGAAACCCTGTCTCGAAAAAAAACCAAAAAGAAAACAAACAAACAAACAAACAAACAAACAAAACAAAAGAAGACTAGACTTCGAAATCACTCATCCTACCAACACCACCAAATAACAAAGGTTCTTTGTAAGTTTGTAACATTTTATGGTCTCCTGAATTTATTCCTAAAACATTGGCTACTTTCACAGTGATAAGGAGTACTGAGACCTCCATATCCCGTTCCTGTGGCAGACATTACTAATCAACACCTGCACTTATTTTAGCCAAGCTTACACAGAGGCCCACTGTGTTTTGCTTCAACACAATGCTTCAGGAACTCGTGAAGCCATAATGTTTATTTTGAGAAATAGCTCTCAGTTTAACACATTTACCCATTGCTTTTCTAAAATGGATAAAATTACTTACTTAATAGGGTACCACAGCAACATTTCTTTTTAGCTGCATAATATGACATCTAAGGCATTTCTGAAGAGCAAAGTGAGAATTGCTCCATAGGTCAATTGCTCAATGACCTGAGCCCAGGAACTGGTCATCAGGTGGCATTTTCTATGCAGCAGTGAAATTCTGAGGGCTTGGGAAAGCAGAGCAGATAGCCCTGGGAAAAGGCTGTCTGAGCTGCCTGTGAAGACATGTTCTAGGGTTCTGATTCTAATGATGACCCTGCATGGGGTGACTGACTGTCCTTCCCTTCATGCTTCGCTCCTCACAGCTGCCCAACTACCTTTACTCTTTCTCCGTGGTACTCTAGGAAGCTCCTTGCTGAAAGCTGTGTGAGCTGTCCTGTCTCAGTTCTCAACCCCATCCCATTCACACCAAATCTTCAACTATCCATAATCTATCTTTCCCATTTTCTCTTCCTTTCCTTCCACTGGGCAGAAGTCATTGATTACATATTAGTAGGCCCTGGGAAGTAAGGTGTGTGTATGTGTGTGTGTGTGTGTGTGTGTTTTTGTGTTTCTATCTGTGTTTTCAAGAAGCTTTTTCTGAAGGCTGGAGGCATTCTATAAGGTAAGCTTTGGCCTTGGTAACAGGCAGAGATCCAGATATGCCCCTCTTGTAGCACGGATGCTGTTTTAATAAGATCAATTTTCTGAATAAAAGCAAGCATCGTGTTAATGGTTTTGGAGTGTGGCAGCTGGAACATTTCCCAGAGTTACTCAGTGAGACCAAGATGCCACACACCTTCGGGGCAAAGTCCTGAGGGTAGCTCTGGAATCCAATTAAAGGAACCAGGATGCAGACTCAGAAGCACAGTCACACTGTGAGAAATGTGAAGGCTGCTGAATCTTTGGGATGTCCGTAAGGAGTGAGTGAGAACAAAGATTGGGGAGTTTGCTGATGTGTTTCCAGTTTTGTCCACAGCACTGAGGCACTCTGGTCCAGAGACACAAGCTTTGCCAAGCTTGTGCTTGAGGCAAGTTAGCAATTTATAAAAGATAATAATATCTTCTCAAAAAGTTATTGTGGACAGTAAAATGTAAAATACCCAGGGCAGGGTATATGTGGAAAACAGTAAAAACATTAGTTACAACGATAATAATTAAGACTGTAATGCCTATGTTCTTGAGAGTTTTTGCCTTTGTCTGGGGAACGTTAGCATCATGTTATCATGGCTTCTTGGAGCTAATCATTAGATTATTCCTTTCTTTTGCCCAAAACCATCTAACAAACATTCACTAGGAAATGACTTGCCAAGGAACATGCTTGTCAAGTAAGTAGGGTACCTGGGAATCACCTTGGAATGTTTCCCAGGCTTCAGAAAGATTTTTAATTTAGGCAGTCTAGCTGGGGGCTTGCAAGGTGTATTTATTGTATGTATTTTGTTTTGAAATGCTGGGGATTGGGCCCAGGGCCTTGCACAAGCCGGACCAGTTATCTTAGTGAGAGTCTCTCTTGCTGTGAAAAAACACCATGACCAAAAGCAAATTGGGGAGCAAAGGGTTTGTTTCATTTTGTACTCCCCCCTCATAGCCCATCACCATGGGAAGCTGGGGCAGGAACCCAGAGGCAGGAAGTGAAGCAGAAGCCACAGAAGAGCGTAGCTTACTTACAAGGCTTGCTCAGTTTGTTTTCTTATACACCCCAGGCAGGACTGCTAGCCCAGGGACAGCACCACGCACATGGATGGGCCCTCCCACATCTGCCACTAATTTAAAAATGCTCCACAAGCTTGTCTCCAGCCAATCTTACAGAGACATTTCCCCAGGTGTAGTTCCCTCTTCCAAATGACTCTGGCTTAGGTCAGGTTGACATAAAACTAGCCAGGATGTGGTGTCCTCGCTCTGAGCTACATCCCTGGTCTAGACGCTGCACTTTAAACTGTACTGTCTGTACCAGATGAATTTTTTAAGACCTTTTCTTTGGCTGTGGTAGGGGCGGGGTTGAGGGCTGTTGCTGAGGACTGAACCCAGGGCCTCATTCACATTCACCCTAAGTGCCGAGCCACTGAACGACAGCCTGCACATTCATTCATCCATTTTTAATCCCTCCCCTGCCCTGCCCTTCTCTTCCTTTCCTCCCACTCCCTTCCCCTCTTTTCTTGTTTTCTTTTTCGTGTGACCCTAGTTGTGAGCACGCAGGCCTGAGGCGGGGCTCTCAGTGTTCTACACCTTAGTGTGCAGCAGGCTAACTGCCCTTTTTTACCCACAGCTGTATAAATGAGCTGGATTCTACTTTATTCCACACCTTGATTGGGCACAGGGACACAAGACACAGAACACAGGACACAGGACACAGAACACAGGACACAGGGACACAGGACACAGGGACACAGGGCACAGGGACACA
>CABHPH010140298.1:29965-44564 GCA_902168325.1 Peromyscus nudipes
CAGGACACAGGACAGGGACACAGGACACAGGACACAGGACACAGGGACACAGGACAGGGACACAGGACACAGGACACAGGGACACAGGACACAGGGACACAGGACACAGGGACACAAGACACAGGGCACAGGACAGGGACACAGGACACAGGGACATAGGATACAGGGACACAGGACACAGGACACAGCATGGAGACATGGCCTAGCACACGCAGAGGCCACTCACTGTGAAGCGAAGCTTTCTTGTCCACAGTAAGGAAAGTACCTCTTGACCTTGTGTCTGGCTGACTCATTAAACCTGAGAAAACTCTGTAAATTTTATTTAAGAATTTCTCTAGAATGACAAATCAGAAGTGACGGAATAACCCTCACACGGAGCCTCGTGTTCATCCAAAAGGAGTTGCTGTGGTCTGCCTGTCAGCGTATCAGACGAGAACTCCATTGTCACTGTGCACAGGGCATCTTGAAGAAGTAAATTTGGTCCTGAATCAACCTCCCTCCATTCTAATCTCATTTCTTTCCACCACTGTATCTTTGCTAAATTAGTACGCACGCATGTACATTCATGCACACGCGTGTGTGTGCATGCATGTGTGTGTGTGTGCGTGTGTGTGTGTGTGTCTGTGTGTGTCTGTGTGTGTGTGCGTGCGTGCGTGTGTGTGTGTGTGTGTGTGTGTGTGTGTCTGTGTGTGTGTGTGTGTGTGTGTGTGTGTGTGTCTGTGTGTGTCTGTGTCTGTGTTTGTGTCTGGGCATCAGACATAGGGCCTCATACATGCTGGGTAAAGGCTCTACCACCCAGGTACATGACCAGCTCTGCACTCTTTTAAACAGAGGCCGTTTTCTGTGCTCCCCTTTATGGGCCCTTCAGTGACTTCCTTTTAGGATGATTTTTTTCGACGCTTGACTCTCTGCTATGACCTTGGTTGCCGGGCGCTCTGGCAGGAGTTGAAGTATAATCCTGGTTGGACTTACATTAATTCAATACAGAAAAGGAGGCGTCTCACACACCAACACCAAAGGGTAAATGGTGGGGAGCTTGTGGGATTTAAAGCAATACAGTAAGACGAGCTGCAGGCAAACATGGATAGTTTATTTTAATGATAAAATGCATTAATAAGCAAGGCATCGAACTCAGAAATTTGTAATTATGTTTGAATAGGACAGAATTTACTTTCTTCAATTTATGTTTTTAATGGGAACAACTAGATTGGGGACATGCATTATTTTGAATTACTTGGCTAAATGTTTGACTTTAGATTTAAAAACTGTCCTAGTGTGTATAACGACAATATATAGCTTTGCTATATTTTCCTACAAAGCCCTGACGTTGGTAATTCGTACCTTTCTACAGGAAACAGTAAATTAATTCTCTAAATTATTGAAGACCAGCACATGCCTCTGATGCCCACAGGTTGGATTCCAAGTTTACACAGGGCAGCCTGTGGTGGGTGATTACTCAAGCGTCAACAGTCTGACAGGCCAAAACCGAGCAACAGAGCATATAGATGGTGTTTGCTCAAATGGAGACAAAGGCTGGCTGCTGGGCGGACCTGCTCTGGGGACCTGCTCTGGGTTCCCGGGCTGAATCATGGGTACTTCCGTCCCTAGCCTTGAGCTATGTAATGATGAAGATCTCAGAACCCTTTGCCAGATTCTTTTAAAAAGCAGAAACAGAAACTATTGAAATTTTAGACTACAACTTAAAAAACAGCAGTATTTGAGAGGGTTTGCCGGTCCTTTGATAATTACTCAAAACTACTATGAAACAAGCTGGTCAACAGAAGTCCCTCCCTACAAATAATTAATTGATGGGTGAAGCAACACCACTCCTTTGTCCCCCCCCCAAAAAATCACATTGATCATTTTAGATGCTGAAATACCTTTTTATTGGTAAAGGTGTGATGTTTATTTAAAATAATGTCTTGCTAATTGGGTGCTGTGCCTCAAGTCTGGAGTCCCGGACTAGGGAGATGGAGGCCAGAAATTCAGAAGTTCAGTGCCAACCTGGGCTACATTAAGTGTTTGAGGCCAGCTCTGGCTACATGTAACCCCATGTTTTAAACACACACACACACACACACACACACACACACACACACGAGAGAGAGAGAGAGAGAGAGAGAGAGAGACAGACAGACAGACAGACAGACAGACAGACAGACATTAAAGTCTTGCATAGTCTCTAGGGTCTTTCAGACGTCCATCTCCAGGTCTAGCCTTGGGAAATGATGTGCAGGGGAAAACATCTTTAGGAACTGATGTGCCCGGTCCCTATCTTGCTGTTTCCCTTTCTGCTGTGCTAGGGATGAACCCAGGGCCTCATACATACCCCAGAGTCTCACCACTGAGCTTCCCTACCAGTTTCTCTTGCTTTTTGACTACAGTGCTTTCCAAGAAGGAACTTCACGAGCTCACTGTTACTCTTGAAGTAGCAGAACTTAATGTGTTTGTTCTTGCTCCCAAAGTACATAGACTCTAAATTTTAAGTCAACAGAAGAGCCTTGACTCAACAATTTGAGGTGAGCAGGTTTGGAGGGTGTAGGAGCTGACTTGGAGAGCTGCCTCAGGTGGTGATGTTCTGAACTGTGCTGATCACATCCAGTTTGGGTTACTTTTTTTCCCCTTTCATTTTTTTCTGGTCACCTTAACTTGTGAATAATAAGTTTTTCCATGGAAGGAGCGCCTTTGATTTGCAGATAATCATCAGAACTCTGGACAATGCCCACTATTGTCTCCCCTCCCGTTCAATTTTTCAATGATACTTAGGAGGTTGGGGATATGGCTCAGTGGTAGAGCTCCACCTGGCAAGCATGCACCAAGCCTTTGGTTTGATCTCTAGCACTGGAACCAAATAAATAATGAAGATGTTTCTAAATACAAATTGCTACATCAATGCCATAGGTATATGTATACACGTGATGATAAATTTTTAAACGATTTTCTCACTTAAGGATTTTGGGCTCGTGAAGTAGGCAAAATGATTGGACTAGAGCACCCTCTCATCCCTGTACAACATCAATACGTGGTCACATCAACAATACCGGAAGTGAAAGCTTTGAAACGAGAGCTCCCGGTACTCCGTGACCTGGAAGGATCCTACTACCTCCGACAGGAAAGGGACGGCCTTTTGTTTGGCCCATACGAAAGTCAGGAGAAGATGAAACTCCAGGCCTCCTGGGTCACTCACGGAGTCCCTCCAGGTGGGTTCAGCGAATGAAAGGGGCAAAGAGCAAGAAGGATAGGTCAACCCCCCACGGCTGGGAGTCAGGTAGCGAGCAAGACAGATCCCCAGTGCTGGCCTTCGGGTGTCTGGGATGGCGTGAGCGAGGGGCTGGAGGTGACTCTGTCTTCATACCCTTGTGGAGGGTAAGCAGAGTGGAGGAAAGGGGAGAGAGAGGTGCAGTTGGGTGAGGAGAGACGCTGACGCCAGTGCTGGGGGCGCTGGGAAAGGCTCCAGGTACATTTTCATCTGCTCATGCCAACCTTCTGCCGGCCCCTTCCCCTTGATCTGCCTGCTTGGTCTAGTTGCAAGATCTGAATACAGATGCACGGGCTCTGACAGTTGTCCACACTGCAAGTACCCAAGACCGGACATCCAGCCTACAAAGAATGCAGGCCGGAGTCCTCAGCAGAGCTGGAACTGTGGGCAGAGCCCTCCTGCACCTCACAAGCAGGGAAGGCTCGGAGCTCTAGGCGGCAACAGGAGGGGCCGTTTGTTCCAGTGCCATAGTGGAGAAGGGCCAAGGTTTTTTTGTTTTGTTTTTCATTTTTTCCCCATGAAACATTTCCACGAAGCCAAATCAAGAACTGAGTTATCTAGGCAGAAGCCCCTAGTTTTAATCTTGTGTGTATGTGTGTGTCCATGTATGTGGGTGCATGTATGCACAGATGTGTGTACATGTGAAGCCCTGAGAACCTCCTGGGGAACATTATCCCCCATACAATGTCTACATTTTATTTTACTTTTTGGGATGAAATGCTCACTGGCCAGGAACCCATCAGAAGCTAGGATGGATGACCAGTGAGCCCCAGGATCCACTGTGCCTCCACCTCCCTAGTGTTGGGATTAAAAGTGCATGCAGCCACACCCAGCTTTCACTTATTTATTTGTTTGTTTGTTTGTTTAAAACATGGGCTCTGGGGTTGAACTTAGGTCCTTCTGGTTGCAAGGCCAGTTCTTTTCGAGACAGAACCGTCTCCCAAACCTTCTAGTTTTAGTCTGTAAAAGGAGCTAAAATATGATTTGGGCACTGAAATATTTCAGGGAATGTGAAGAAACATAAAAATGTGTTTTTCTGGAGTTGTATGTTGATACGTAGTTTGGGGCAGAGAACATATCCCTCCATCCCATGTAACAGGAGAGAATATCTGACCCACCTCACCTCCTGCAGAGGCTGGTCCTGCAGCCGGAGGACTTTGGTTTTGCTCAGTGGGCCCTGTACATCTGGGTCTGAGCAGAACTGTTCCTGACTTCAGAGTGAGGGCTGAGCTGCTAGGGGAGGCTGGTGTGAGGAGGGGCTCTGTCTCCACCCTGCCCATGCTGAAGCTTTTCTTCCCAATAAATGCAGAACAAATATTTAACTACTCCTAGCTGGAAGGAGATTCAGACAGTGTGTTGCTCCTGGCATGGGTGTCCATGTGCTCTAGTGTAACGGAGCCAGCTTGGAGGCTCCATGACACTGCCCTGTCCTGCAGTCCTCAAGAAGGGCTAAGAACCTGGGTGGAAGCTATGTGGACGAACGTCATGAAGTTTATCTGTGGCTGTGCCTTTAGTCACAGTGACTTCTAGGACAAGAAGAAGATAGTTGTTGTGCAAGACTCACTCTGTGCACAGAATACTGGTCTGTGGATGCACGTGGGAGCAAGCTTCAGGAAGGAGACTGCCTGGGGAAGGGGAGTTCAAAGGGTTCTTAAGTCCACCATCCTGGACCCTGGAGCAGTGGTCCTCATTCTCCAGGGTTCTGGAATAACTCTACACTCCATTTGCTCTCCCTTTTACATTAATTGAAAGATTAAAAAAAAACAAAAAACAAAAAACTGACAAACCAAATTATTGTTCTTTTAAAAATAATGATTGGGTTAAATTGATTGGGGAAAAACCCCCAAGCATAAATTTCCATTTCTATTTACTAAAAAGGTGGCTTTTGTTTTAAAAAGAAATAGCATCATTGTTCCCAGGAGTGTTATGGGTACTGGTGTGGGGAGAGTGAGTGTCAGGGTTAGGATTAAAGTCTTTTACCTTGATTGATTGAGATGTGTATGTGATCATTTAAATGCCATGGAGCATGTGCGGGGTGGGGGTGGATGGGAGGGGTGTCAAAGGGTGACTTCCAGGGCTCAGTTCTTGCCTAGGGAATGAGCTCAGGTTGTCAGGCTTGGTGGCTGAACCATATCACTGGCCCCAAGTTTAGCGTCTTTATAGAGACACCCTTACAGACACCCGTTTCAGAGTGCATCGCTTTGAGACTTGCTTGCACCTGGGGACATTCTGATCACAGAGGTCTGTCTCTCTAGGCTTTGGGAAGGAGCTTTTTGAGTCTGACCTGGACCGGATCACAGACCACTTGGAAGTTGCCATGGAAATGGTTCCTGTTTTGAAAAAGGCAGACATCATCAACATCGTCAACGGCCCTATCACCTACTCTCCAGACATCCTGCCTATGGTGGGGCCCCATCAGGGGGTCAGAAACTACTGGGTGGCCGTAGGCTTCGGGTGAGTAGCACCCTGAGGTCTGACGTCTCTCGTAGAATCACTTACTTTAGTTAAATCCAGCCTCAAAATATCAGACCCCAGGATGGAAAACGAAGAGGTGATGGAGGATGGGGATGCAGTGGGGTGGGGGTGGGTAAGATGAGGGTGGGGTTGTCTCCTTTTGATGACCGAGGAATGATGGCAGGGACTAGTCGTATAATGGGATAAGCACTTAGATGATAAAGGTTAGCACACAGAGGACAATCACCTTCTGAAACTGTCTTCACATATTTCCTATGACCTCCATTCTTGATGTCTCTTTTTATGCCATTGCCTTCCAATGGTCAATTTGTCCCAATTGGACAAGAATGCTTTCATAACAGAAGGTGACATATTCAAACTATCAAATGGATAACATGTCTTATGTATTTTCACCATAATTCCTGTTTGTCTAACGTGATTTCCCTCTGTATAACTCCCTGGGCTGCTTCCTATTTAAGATTCCACTCCTTGCCCATGTTTCATTTCTAATATTTGTCCCATTAATATGCTGACTATTGATGTCAAACTCACTTTGCTGCCATATCACAGTTTCTAATACTCTAGTTTTCTTCTTTATTCTATTGGCTGTTTGTTCAAATAATCTTTAATGACCGTAGCTCTGCGCCAGGCCTCATGATGCAAGCACCAAGTGATGCCTTTGCGTTCTCCTTGGGGACTAACTTGGTAACAGGCAAGGTACATCCATTTTCTAAAGGAGTGCAGTTGTGGAGAAAGCATTTTGCCTTCTGCCAAATTCACCACACTTCTTAGAAGTAAAGAGCTGGCTGTTCAGTCACTATAGTTTGGGGGAGGCTGGAGTTCTTTTGTTAGGGTTTTTAAAATATGTGGTAATGGGGATCAAACCCAGGGATCAAATGGGGTTCTCACAACTTAATACCAATTTCCCTCAATTCTCCCTCCATGAATCTCACCCCCATTCAGTTCCTCAAAAGCTCCTTTTCATGGCACCACAGATAGATCTATGTTGAAAGGCTTTGATGGATAAGAACAGGCAGGTAGATCCACATAAAGCCTCCCGGAAACTGTGATTCTGACATCACATGCAATCATATGTGTGGTTTAAAGCATCCTTGGGGACTGGGCAATGTAGCTCAGTTGCTAGAATGCCAACTTGACATGCAAAAAGCCCTGGGTTTGATCCCCAGTGCCTTATAAGCCAAACATAGTGTTATATCCCTGTGATACCAGAGCTAGGGAGGGGGAGGCACAGGAAGATCAGAAGTTCAAGGCCACCCTCAGCTAGGAAGTCAGTCTGAGGCCAGCCTGGTTTACATGAGACCCCAACGCATCTTCTTGTGGAACCAGGGGACAAGCAGACCTTCCCCTCCAAGGGACCTATTGGTTGCAAATTACAGAGGTCATATTTCTTTCTGCCCTTGCCCACAAGTCCCCACTGAGCACCTGCCTCTGTCTGAGTGCTTCTAAGTTAGAGGTTCCTTGCACAGAGGCCATTATCACCCAAGAGAATCATCACTACACTGAGTCTGGAAGAGATGGAGGGGCACCTCCCAGTTTCCTATCAGTCAGGGAAATCCCAGCTCAAGAAAGAGGTGAGTGCCAACCACATACATCCTCCCTAGAGTCAGCGTCTTTACTAGGCAACAGCCATAGGCTATCTTTAGGTCTGGTTTCCCTCCTGGTGGAACTGTAAAAACAAGCCAGCAGTCAGTTAGGCACCTTTCATTTGCATGCCAGAATGTGCAGTGATCTGTTTTTGATGAAAAAATGTACAGCATAAAGATTATACTCCTTGTGTGTTTTAACGGGCACAGGTGACTCCAACTTTGATGCTCTGTAAGCTATTTGAACAGGTCTTACCATTTGAATGCACCACATTTGTGACATGGCACCAATCTCTGTATCCAAAAGCTACGGCATAATCCATGCTGGTGGGGTAGGGAAGTACCTCAGTGACTGGATCCTGCATGGAGAACCCCCTTTCGACCTGATAGAACTGGACCCCAACCGCTATGGCAAGTGGACCACGGCGCAGTACACGGAGGCCAAAGCCAGAGAATCGTATGGCTTCAACAACATTGGTGAAGTACTAACTTGCTGACATCTTGAAAGACCTCTGTTTAGATGCTCTGCTCTGTCCCCCGGGGGTGGTGAGAGCAGTAAACAGCACTTAAGCCACAGCAAGGGGTGTATGTGACTGTATAGAGTTATTGTATTGGGTACGTTACTGATTACACATATGTACGGTTTGGATCATAAGTTCTATCGTTTGCATTTTAAAATCCCCTCAGTATATTGTGTCTAATAAGCTATTAGAACACTGATGTTACCTCCTCAGTTGGTTATCCTAAAGAAGAGCGGTTTGCCGGGAGGCCAACCCAGAGGGTCAGTGGGCTCTACAAGACCCTGGCGTCCAAGTGTTCCATGGGCTTCCATGCAGGCTGGGAACAGCCACACTGGTTCTATAAACCCGGCCAGGACACTCAGTACAGGTAAGTGAGTGTCTTCACCTGCCTGTGGTTCTGATCAAGGGCTTCCACCACAAGGGCAGAAAAGGACAGCAGGCCATGGATTCTTCTTCCATCATAACTGTGCATCACTTTCAGAGAAGCAGTGAGTCTACTCGGGTATCATGTACCTGCTTGTGGTGGAGGCATTCACTAGGCCAGCCCAGGGGACACAGGCCAGTCTCTGTGAAGCCTTTTCTACTGGCAGTTACCAGAACCTCAGAGGACCTTTCTTTGTCCCCATCCAAGTCCTGACGTGGCTTTGATTGACTACAGAAGGTTTGTCGTGCCTTAGGTTCAAATACTACATGGAAAGGAGCCACGGCTCTGGGTCACGAAACAGCCAAGAGCACCTACATTTTGGGTTGAACTAAAACATCAGACGTGCCACCTAAATGGGCCTCTGAGTTCCTGGGAAGCGCTGTGTGTCATTGCTGGACCTGGGGTTGATGGTGATTGTTTTCTCATGAGAACCTACCAACTAAGGAAAAGTGAATAGCAAGTCTAGAAGATGATTTCCAGTTGCTGTCAAGCGCACATTTTGCGGTTTTAAGCAGGCTTTGGGGCTAGAATGATAGTCCAGATGAGAAAGCACATGAGGGCTCGAGTCTGATCCCCAGCACACATGAATAAAAGTCGGGTGTGGGGGTGCATGCTTATAATCCCAGTGCTGGGGAGCTGGAGATGGGTGGATCCCTGAATCTTGCTGGCCAGCCAACCTAGCCTATTGGCAAACTCCAGGCCAGTGAGAGATCCTGTCTTGGTAATAAAACAAGGGAGACGGCTCTTGGGGTATGGCACATGAGATTGCCCTGTGGCCTCAGCATGCACATATGTGCACATGCACCCACACACACACGAGCGTGCATGCACAGGAAACGCAGGTTTAGACGTCTACTTTACGTTCAGATCAGTGGTGTGCAAACTGCAGAAGTGGGGCAGCTGTGAATGAATGAGTGTTTCACTCTAGAAGCAGCTGACTCAGCATGTTCGGGGCCCCAATACTTGGCTTGGTTTTCCAGGAATGACTCAGATAAAATACTAGCTTTGTTTTTCATTTTGTGAGGTTTAGATCTGGCTTAATTTGTTTTTAGATTTTAATAGTTAAGCTACTGGAAAATCCTGCAGACTTAGCTCCCTGCTTTGAAGCTAAAAACAGCACTTTAGAAGACATTTGCTTAAGTGGAAAGGACCTTTTGAAATGAGTCAGGAGACCTTTGTTCTAGACCCAACTCTGTCATTAGCTGCTTCAAAAGACCCAGAAGCCACTCTGTGCCTTTTCTCTGAAAAGTGAAGGTGCTAGGCTAGACCATTGCTTGTTTCAGACGTAAGCACTCCCTGCAGCCCGCCGTGGTGCCCAACCCCTTTTTAACAAGTGAAAGTGACTTGTATTCACAGTTCTCAGAAGGGCTGGCTATATAGTCATGAGTGAGTGTGCACACACATACACACATGGCATATACACACACATACACACACAGAGACATATATACACATGCACACATGTGCACAGACACATGCAGAACATCCATACACACGCATGTGTATATACACACACTGCATTCTGATTTAATGAGGCTTAACAACTGGTATTTGAAAAATGCTGTTGATATGTAAAACGAATAGAAAATCTCTTAATAAATAAATGAATAAAAGAACACCAAAAAAAAAGAAGAAAGGAAGAAAGAAAGAAAAGAAAAGAAAAGAAAGAAAAGAAAAATGCTCCCTAGATGAGTCTAATATGCAACCAGGGTTCAAAACCCCTACTGTTTGTTGCCTTATACATTGCCCTTCAGACCAGCATACCCAAGAGTTCTGTCCTATTTTTCCTCACTAATTAACACTCATTCAGTATAAAATGGATGAAATGGGTAGATAAGTAAACTATAAAAGGTCAGATTCCAACAGAACAGATTGAGGTTGCCCCTCTTCCAGCCCAGCAGGCTTTTCTAGATGGAGGGGGAGTGATTGAAATATTCTTTGGGTGACAATTGTCTTGAATAGTAAATGTCATGTTTCAGGCCAAGTTTCCGCCGCACAAACTGGTTTGAGCCAGTAGGTTCTGAGTACAAACAGGTTATGCAAAGAGTTGGTGTAATTGACCTGTCTCCATTTGGCAAGTTCAACATCAAAGGCCGAGATTCCATCCAACTTCTGGACCATCTCTTTGCAAATGTCATTCCAAAGGTAAATAGACAAGGTCCAAGATTCTGACCTGGTCCTTTCAAAAAGAACACCTCAAACCCATCCTCCTTTGATCCCACGTACTCTGAGTTGGATGCTAGAACATTTCAACTGACCAAGAGTGTGCAAGCTGATTCTCAACTGCAATTTCTGTCGCCTGGGGAACTAATGACTTCATTTAATGCACCAATGAGATCCTAAAAATTGACTGCAGTTACATGGATGTGGTGTTTTTAATTATTACATTAATTTATCTATGTGTGTCATGCGTGTAGAGGTCAGAGGGCAACTTGCAAGTGTCTTTTCACCCTGTGGGCTCCAGGGGTTGAATTTAGGGTGTCAGCTTTGGCCAAAACTGCCCTTACCCTGGTACCATCTTCCCAGCCCTGAAGTACAATTCTTTTTAGGACAAATAATTTTGTATGATTGTTTAAATGGAAAATTTAAATTAATCTTTGGTTTGGTTCATATACATGATATAAATGGTAAGAGGTGAGGGTTTTTCATGGTCCACACACTTTACATGTGTGTTAAGATGTTTAATTCATCCTAAAATGATTTTAAATTCTTTTGAGCAGGTGGGGTTTACAAACATAAGTCACATGTTGACGCCCAAAGGTCGAGTGTATGCTGAGCTGACTGTTTCGCACCAGTCTCCGGGGGAGTTCCTGTTGATTACTGGCTCTGGATCGGAACTTCACGATCTTAGGTAAATACTCATCCAGTAAAATCATTTTGAACCAGTGACACACTGACTCAATCTTACAAGAGTTTCTCTTGTACCAGCACATTCTGGCTTCATTTCTCTTGCTGTGATAAAATACCTTGACAAAAAGCAATTCAGAGAAGGAAGGCACTGAGTTCAGCTTGCAACTTCACGCTATAGTCCATCATCGTGGGGAAGTCAAGGCAGGTGGGACTTCAAGTAGCTACTCATATTCTGTGTGCGATCAAGAGCAGGAGAAGAGAATGCTTGCACAGTCACTTGTAGGCAGAAGTTTCTGTCCAGCCAGCACCTCCCAAATACCTGGCAACCACTTCCCAAATAATTAACTTGGAGGCTTAATATTACTTATAAATGATTGGCCAGTAGCTCAGGCTTATTACTAACTATCTCTTACACTTAAATTCTTCCTTCCTATATTTATTTTTTTAATTTTATCCTGGCATGAATGGACACCTGATGACCTGGGAATTGAACCCAGTTCCTCTGGAGCATCAGTCAGTGCTCTTAACTGCTGACCCACCTCTCTCTCCTCTTTCTTACACTTAAATTAACCCATAATTCTTATTTATGTTTAGCCACATGACTTGGTACCTTTTCTCAGTCTGGCTCATCTTGCTTCTTCTGCATCTGGCTGGTGACTCCTGACTCTGCCCTTCCTCTTCCCAGAATTCTCCTCATCTGGTCACCCCACCTATACTTCCTGCCTGTCTACTGGCCAATCAGCATTTTATTAAACCAATTTGAGTGACAATTCTTTTCAGTGCACAAGAGCATTATCCCACAGCAATCACTTGCTTGTACTCAGCTCCATTTTCTACTCTCATACAGTTTAGGACCCCCTGCCTGAGTAAGAGTGTTACCACAATAGGATGAGTCTTCCTACATCATTTAAATTAAGACAATGCCCCATAGACATGTCCACAGGCCACCATTCTCCATTGAGACTCTTTTCCCAGATGACTCTAGGTTGCATGAAGTTGACAATTAAAGATACTCATCATGGTGACTGGAGGGGTGGTTTAGCCATTAGCAGCACTGGTATCTCTTCTAGAGGACCACAGTTTGATTCCCAGCACCAACGTGGCAGCTCATAACCATTTTAACTCCAGTTCCAGGGGATCTGATGTCCTTTTCTAGCCTCTGGGATTTCCAGGCACATACATGATGCACAAACATACATGTAGGCAAAATACACCCACACATAAATAAAACAAAGATAATCATCACACAGTACATAAAGAACAACTTTAGTTCTTTCTTAAAGTATGTATTTGAGTATGTGTGTGTGTGTGTGTGTGTGTGTATGTTTAGTGAATGTACGTGTGAGTGAGTGTGTGTGAGTGTGTATGTGTGCATGTGCATGCAGGTGTTGTAGAGGCCAGAATAGGGCATCAGATCCCCTGGAGCTAGATTTACAGGTGGCTGTGAATTATACCTGGGTGCTGAGAACCATATTCCAGTTCTCTGCATGAGCCTCGACTCTCTTAATCACTGAGCCATCTCTCCAGCCCCCAACTTTAATTCTTAAGCCTCATCAATGTGACTAAATCTCATGTGTTTTATAGGTATAGTTAAAGCAAAAGCCCCTGCCCACTCCATAAGGTTACCCATCCAGCGGGCAAACTGGTTCTGATAATATTGACTCTTATTTATTAAACATCATCAGTGAGCCAGAACTCCTTTCAGACATGACCTCAATTAATTCTCCTAGATTTTGCAGGGGCTGAGGAGATGGTTCTGTAGGTAGCTGCATCCTTCACAAACATGAGAGCTGGAGTTTAGACTCCCCAGCAACCATATAATGGCAGACGGGCGCCGTGGCTTGCAGGTAATCCCAGCACTTAGGAGGCAGAGACGGGGCATCTCCAGAGTAAGCTGGCTAGCTACACTATCTGAGTAGACAAGCTTTGGGTTCAGGTGAGAGAACCTGCCTCAAACTATAAGGTGGAGTGCCATCGAGGAAGATACTCAACGTGAAATTTTGGTCCTCTACACACGCATACACATGCATGTGCACACACATACAACATGTGTGCATACACATGCATGTGCCAAATAAAAAGATTTTGCAAAGTTTGCATTTTCCACATTTTCAGATGAGGAAACAGGTGTGGGTTAAAGTCACCCGCTCAAGTCTGCATGACTGATTAAGGTACCCCATTGGGTTCACTTCAGCCAGCCTACTCCCTTAGTTATTGTCTCCCTCTGTGATACCTGTGCACACTGCTCATGGCTAAATTGCTGACCTGCCTTTGCCGTGACTTCCAGGCCACTGTGAAGTTTCCATCCTCAGTTTAGTATTCCACAAGTATGCGGGATGTTATTATTAAATCAGGATCTGACTCAAAGTCTCACCTTAGTTGTAGAATTATGGAAATCTGATGAGCAAGTGTAAGGGGTGTGGAGGTCACCTTAGCCGCTAAAGCCTCTCCTCGTCTAGACGAACACTGTGATAGACTCCCAGGGCTCCAGGGATGGCTCAATAAATTACACACAGGCCAGAGAGCTGCCTTCCCAAACCTCATCAAGGCCTAGAAATTGAGAGCGGAGTTTTTCTCTTTTCTTCCTGATTGTCAGAGCAATTATGTGTCTGGTGGCAGGCACATTATTAATGGCTAGCAGCACAAGTGTGCATCTTGTATACAGGCATCGAAGCAAATTCAGGTTTAAATTAATTTTTGGAGATGGAACCATTAGTTTAAATGCAAAAGAACCGTCACTATTTATAACTGTGGCAAAGCTCATTTAAACCGGACAATTCTTGTTACCTGGAAAATTCCCTCCCGAGTCTTAAGTGGGCAATTTAAACAGAATCTCTTTACCTCTCGGGGACTTGGTTTAGTCAACTTTCAAAGTGATGTGGCTGCATGCCATGACCCTCTAGGGATTTTCTGATAATTCCTAACTTGAAGCAAGTCTTCAGAGACATAATAGTTCGAAGCATGCATTATTCAAGCGACGTTTACCCAGTGCTTATGACCCCAATGCAGATGGATTGAAGAAGCAGCTGTCAGAGGTGGATATAATGTTGAAATTCGAAACGTAACTGATGATCTCGGGGTCCTGGGAGTGGCAGGGCCGTATGCGAGGCGCGTCCTTCAGAAGCTGACCTCAGAAGATCTCAGCAATGATGTTTTCAGGTTTCTCCAAACCAAGACTTTAAAGATGTCTGACATCCCTGTCACCGCTATAAGGATCTCTTATACTGGTAAGAATTGGAAAACAACCCATAGTAAGGAAAGGCTACCAGAAGTGGGACACGCACAGTCACACATGCACACTCACACAGTCGTACCCTCACAATGAATGCTCTCTCTCTCTCACACACACACACTCACACATACCCCCACACACAGTCGTACCCTCACAATGCATGCTCATACACACACACTCACACACACACACACACACACACACACATACACACACACACTCACACATACCCACACACACAGTCATACCCTCACA
>CABHPH010140298.1:44574-64270 GCA_902168325.1 Peromyscus nudipes
ACACACACACACTCACACATACCCACACACACAGTCATACCCTCACAATGCATGCTCACACCTACACACATGCTCACACATTACCCCCCCCCACAGTCACACCCTCAATGCACACACTTACCTGCACACACACTTCTACTCACCTTCCCACACACTCATGCTCACCTTTCCACACTCTCATACTCACATGCTCCCTCACACATACACTCATACTTACACATGACCACTCATGCATACCCCCCTCCCCGACTTTCTCTGATTTTGAAGGAAGATTCCTTCTGCCCAACTCTAAGGAAAGAAGTCTGTCCGGCCGTTCCTACTCGCTGTAGCGCTTCCACCCAATTCTAGTTGCTTCTCTTTGGAAGAGCAGACAAGAAAGGAGCCAAGGATGGCCATTGGAGTAACTGGAAGACCCCAGTCAGTACACTGTATGGGAAAACTCCCAGGCTTCCAGCCTGATGTGCCCATGCCAAGCTTTCCACTATGATTGTAGTTCTCAACCTTCCTAATGCTGAGACCCTTGGTGACCCCCAACCATACAATTATTTTTGTTACGACTTCATAACTAATTTTGATACTGTTATGAATCATAATGTACATGTCTGTGTTTTCTGATGGTCTTAAGCAACCCCTATGAAAGGGTTGTTTGACCCCCACAGGGGTCGAGGCCCACAGGTTAAGAACCATTGCACTAGAGCATGGTGCCTGGCAATCCCCCTCACACCCACCCCCACACACTGTTGTATGTTCAGTGGGGGACCTTCACCCAGTTTTGCAGAGTGTGTATCATTACCCAGTGACACTCAGGCTCACCCCTCGTTCCTATCACTCCTGTGTCCCCTTACTGAAGAAGGAGCGCTGTGTGCCCAGGCATTCACCTAGCTCCATGTTACTCCTGCTCTGGTGATGTCCTGGCGAAGCCCGTCACTATCGACCCGTGACGATGGGGAACAAGGAACATGCTCACTGTTAACATCACAAATCCCTGGCTGTCCATTCTAACTTTCCCCGACCTTGGCAAAAAGGGAGACTGGGATAAAAAATAAGGAGTCTTTGGATTGTAATTTTCTTTTCTTTGGTTTTCTAGCACCTAGCTCTAGTGGTGAATGAAAGGATCATGTGGGGGAGGGGACGAGAAGCAAAAGAGTTAAAGACTGTAGCTGGCTATCCATGAGAAAGAAATATGAATAATTTCACATTCTTCATATGTTTAAAGGCTTGTGGTTGGAAACTGGAGTGCTTAAACCTTGAGCTCCATTATCATCTGTTTTTGTGTATGTGAGCATATGTGTGTGCATGTTTGTGGGGGTTCACATGTGTACACGTGAGTGCCAGAGATCAACCCATGTTACTTTATTGGCTGGCCAGAGAGAGTGCCTACTTCCCCAGCATACAGGGTGACTTGCAAGAGCCAGTACTTTCTTTCCAGTGTGTGGGTCTCAGGGATCAAACACAGGTCATCAGGCTTGGCAGAAGTTACCTTTATTCACTGAGCCGTTGCGTACCCCCACCCCACCCCCGTGCTTTTTTAAAATGTGTGTGATCGAACTCACGCCTTCATGGTTAAGTACATTACTGTCTGAACTGGCTCTTTAAGGCTTTTATTTTGTTTTGTTTTTAGACAGTGTTTCAGTAGCCCAGGTTAGCCCTGCATTCACAATCCTTCCTCAGCTTTCTGAGTGTAGGCATCATAGATGTCCTCCCCATATCCGGCTGAGCCCCTTGAAAATATTTGCTAGCTATTTACCTATCATTGTCCTGAAACGGTCGAGGCTCGGGATGAAGCCAAGGTCCAGGGTGGGAGGTGAGTCCTGACTAGAGTCTGTCTGTCTCTGGAGATGATGAATCATCCAGCATCCGCCCTCTGTGTAGGAGCCAGGACTATACGCAAACGACCTGGGAGATGAGATGGCCGGCTCCTTGTGAGCTGTTCTGCTAAAAACTGGCAAGGACTGCATTCTGTGAGTGGGGCTCCTTCTGAGTGTGTTAGCTAATGTACGTGAGTGCTCACCCTGCAGGGACTGTTCTCACTCCTGCGTGGGCTCTGCCCGTGCTTTTCAGGTGAGCTGGGGTGGGAGCTGTACCACAGACAAGAAGACTCCGCAGCGCTGTATGAACTCATCATGAACGCAGGCCAGGAGGAAGGGATCGACAATTTTGGAACATATGCCCTGAATGCCTTAAGACTGGAGAAAGCTTTCCGAGCCTGGGGATCAGAGGTTTGAATACTAGCGTCCTCATTAAAACCTTACGCTGATTGTATCTAATCTTTGATGGAGGGCAAGTTTTGACGGTATCACTGTCAATTCTGGCCGTAAGAGAAATCATACACTCTTAGATGACTTTGATGAGGGAAAGAGGCCTCACCCCTACTTACCACTGAGCATTGACTGGGTTCTGGAATAATGTTTATTCTGCCTAAATCCGCTCCCCCCCCCTCCCGGTGGTGAACCCCAGACGTTTCCTGCCTCCTCTGAGGATTCAACTATCGCCTCTCAAGTCCCTGCCTTCTCCTCTGTTACGTTGTGTCTCCTTTTCTTCTCATAATACATCCTTGGGTGAACTGCTGTTCTTTTTTCTGAGGGGCGGGCACAATGGTCCCATATGTGTTGTTCTAGTCCCCACCAGTAATAGCAGTAACCAAGGGTTTCTCTTTGGATAATGCTTACCATTTATACAACATTTTTATACCCATTGATGCTACTTAGCTTCTGCCTTAGGTTGTTTTTTTTTTTTTTTTTTTTTTTTTTTCCTGTGGCTGTGGTAAAATGCCCCGACCAAAGCACCTTCAGGGAGAAAGGGTTGGATTCAGCTCTCAGCTCCAGTTCCAGTCCCTCATAGTGGGGACGTCACAGTCGCAGGAGCTTGAGGAAACTGGTCATATCACGTCCATAATTGGAAATGGCTGCATGCCTGCATTCAGCTGCTGGGCTGGCTTTGTGCATTCTAACCCATCCAGGATCCCTGTCCAGGGAATGCAGTGTCCACAGTCGCGATGGGTCTTCCCACATCAGTTGTTGTAATCAAGGCACACTACAGGCACACCTAGAAGCCTTTGTCCCACGAGTCTGGCATTTAACCATCAATCTTCTCAGCTATCACAAATCTTATCAATCTTCCACAAACATACTGTTACCACAACTCTTATTTTGCATCCAACTACGTGATCCAGATTCCCGATTCAGGTCCTATTCACCTATTTTTACTTCCTTGTGAGAGAACCAACTTTTTCAGAGAACTATTTCCTTGGAAGACACTGAGGTTTTAGGGGCCATGGAAAAGATGAGTCTCGGAGTGGGCACTCTCGGGTTTAAATCTATCCTCTACAGCCTGCATGTTCAAATGCTCATTCTGTGGCTTATCTCTTGGAAATTCTGCCTTTCTGTAAAATAGAGCATTTATCCTACAGAATTAACGTAGACATAGAGATGGCTTATTATGAGCCGAACAAACACACCATACAGTTAATTTCTAGCTCAGGTAGGGAGTCTTGGGCCTTAGCATAGAAGCGAGCTTGGAGGAAACCAGTTCCTGCCTGCTTCAGAGCATAGTCTACAGCCTGGACTTAGGTGAGGCCAGCGCCCTCAGAAAAAACAGGACAGTTTTGTCTCCATGATCTCCCCAAAAGAGTGCAGAGAGGCAGCACCCTGAGAGTTAAGCATTGCTGTATTCTGGTGGGCTTTTTTTTCCTCTGCTTCCTCCCGTTGCGCTCCATCTTAGGACCCTTTTTCCTAGCGGTGCCAGAGCGCCCTCTAGTGTTCAAACAGAGATGAAGCCGCTCTGTTTTTCCTGAAAAAAAAAAAAAAAAAGAAAAAGAAAAGAAACATTCTCCAAGTTTGAGCAGACTGAAAAAAAATTTCTAACTGGTAACTCAGACTGATTTAAGAAATACGAGAACAATTTTACGTGGTGTAAAGTAGCCTTATGTTTATCTGGTTTATGTAAGTCCTGTGTTGACTCTGTGAGAGGTTAGAGCAAGCAGTTCCCATTGCCATAAAGAGAACAAAACAGGCTGACGTCTAGAAAGTTCTTAACAACGGTAACTGAATTGTTCCCGTTTCTGTACATCTAACGGTTTCCACCGAGCTTATCTCAAGCCTTTTCATCTTTCCTTAGTTCTCATCATATAAATTCGAATCTTTTAATAAAATTTTGAGGAGAAAAAAAAATAACAAAACAGAGACAAAACCTCGTAACTTTATTCAGGTTTAGTACTAAGTATTGACTTTCCCCTGAATCGATGTATCCTCTCCTGATTTAAACCACTTTTGAGGTCCAGCCCTGCCTTCCTCTTTTCTTTCCTGAACTCTGCAGAAGCCAGTGTCCCGCCATCAACATTTCCCTCTTTACTCCTATTCATGGCTAACCGCAGGATAAGCAAAGTCACTTAAGAACTTTAAAAAGCATAATTATGTAAAATTATTACATAATACACACGAGATTCTTGTTTGTGGAACAGCATGTGCTAGCCTTCAAATATTTATCAAGATAAAGGAGGCCAGAGAGATGGCTCGCTGGTTGAGAGCAGGAACAGCACCCACTGCTCTTGCAGAGGGCTCAAGGTCAGGTCCCAGCATCCTCCTCGGGCAGCCCACAGCCTCCTGTTATTCCAGTTCTGGGACTGGGAATCCGATGCCTCGGTTCTCCAAGGACACCTGCACCTACCCACACTCAGACATGGACACATGCATATGCACACAATAAAAATTAATTAATTAAATCTTTAAAATAAAGGAGCAGTGGCAGCAAATCCCGACTCTGTTTCTGTGTTTGCTATATTTAAATGACAGCATTTGCCGAAGACTTCATTTGAATTTTGAATTAAAAATACTGTTCTGGAGACTTAGTCCATAATTAGTCTTTTTGAGAATCTTACTCAAAAACCGTGAAGTGCCCTTGCTAGAAAGAATAATATAAGAAAGTGATGTTACTGTTTGAATCCATTTTATACCTCAGTGCAGGGTGAAGCCAGTGTTTGCCACTGAATGAAGGCAATAGGTTTGTTTTTCCATTTTACTGTTCTCTTTGTGGTAATGGGGAACTTGTCTACCCCTCTCCCCTACCCAAGATGTACTAAGGCTTGCTGGGGTGGGGGGTGGGGGGTGGCACACTCCTTTAATCCCCGACTCTGGAGGCAGAGGCAGGCAGATCTTGGTGAAGTGCTAAACCTTTTAAAGGCAACACAGTTCTGATGTGAACCAAATTAACATGCTCATCCGAGATTCGAAACGTGTTTTCCTTTCAGATGAACTGTGATACAAACCCCTTGGAAGCTGGACTGGAATATTTTGTCAAGCTGAATAAGGTATGTTTACGTTCTCAAGTGGGTATGAAACAAACGTTAACGGGGTGGCAGTGTTTTGCGCCGGAGACATGCTTTAAAATTTAACCAAGTGTGGGTACAGAAGAAACCAGTTGAACATAAATACTAAACACTGCTTAATTTATCCATATCAACTATCTGTCATAATTTGATCAGCTCAATCTATGGGAGTGTGCTTAGAGCAGTGGTTCTCAACCTGTGGGTCATGACCCCTTGGGGGGGTCACATATCAGATGTCCTGCCTATCAGATAGTTACATTACGATTCATAACAGCAGTGAAATTACAGTTATGAAATAGCAATGAAATAATTTGATGGTTGGGGGGGTCACCACAGCATGAGGAGCTGTATTAAAGAGTCGAAGCATTAGGTAGGTTGAGAACCATTGGGCTAGAGATTTAAGATAGCAGAATCCAGCTTCTTTAAGGGTTAAGACTAAAACCCAAGATGAAAGGTAATAAAAATCACTGGGTGGTGGTGGTGAACACTTTTAATCCTAGCACTTAGGAGGCAGGGACAGGCAATCTCCATGAGTTTGAAGCCAGCCTGGTCTACAGAGTGAGCAACAGGAAAGCCAAGACGACACAGAGAAACTCTGTCTTGAAAAACCAAAGAAAGGTAACAAAAATCATAAGGTGATTATCAGTTGGATTTCAACAGACGTCTTTATAGAAATTGTGCTACGTTGTGTATGTATCGGCCACTTTTGGTGGCCAGTGAGGCTGTACGTCAGCTAACCAAACCAAGCAGATCGGACAGTGACTCTTCCTGCACACTCAAAAACTAAAGCTGTCTTGCCACACCGAATTAAGCAGGTGCTTATGAAGCAGGCTGTATCTAATGACAGCATCCAATATAAACAAAGTACGTCTTTCCATTGTGCCCAGTACAAAGTGGGCATTTCCTTAGGAGCTGACATAGGCCCAAAGAATCATTATTGGCATCAATGTGTCAAAGGGATGCTCTACACCAGTGGTCTTCAGGCCACCAGCCTCGTCCTCATCTGGGAACTTGTTAGAAATGCCAATTCCCAGGTCCAATCCTAGACTTACTAAAAGCAGAGTATCTGGGACCCAGGCCAACAAAGCTGTGTTTTAATAAGCCCTACAGGGGTTCCTAGGAATTGAGAAACACTATGCTACATAATTACTGTGGAGACTCATATCATAGGAGGCCAATTTATGATGGCCCCGCTCATCGGTGCCAGTCCTACACATGTAAATGAGGTTAATCCACTGAGACGAAAGAACTGGAAAGGACTTGCTGTAGTCAACAGTGTTCAAGGTTAGGAACCACAGCTCCTCTGAGGGTATTTGTAGGAGTCCCCAAATATGCTATCATTTTTAATCCCTAGGTTGGCTTTCTCTCCTGTGGGAATATGTAAACATGTGTCTATAAACCAGGCTATGGGAACTTTTTTTTTTTTTTTTAACATTTTTGCATCAGTTCCCAAATTCCCAGCTAAAGTATTAACAGAAATGTGTGTGTTTGTAGCGCTGGATTTTAGGAACAAGGACCCCAGAAAGAGTTCTTAAAGGAATCTGTCTTCTCTGTGCATTTTCCCTGGCTTTTATTTTTATGATGCGCCATCTGTCTCTAGACTAGGGAAAGCAGGTGCTTGGAATTTGGGCAGCTCCTAGCAGCAGATTGCTCCTTGTGGTGACAGAAGTCTGCGTTTGGCTGTTTAAAATAAAGATAAAAATGCCTGACTCCTTAAAGTGCCCAGCTCTCTGCTGCTAGCCCTGAGAGGTGGAGGGAGAATCAATTTTGTTTCCGTGTTTTGGATGTTATTGTGAGAAGAAGGCCTAGATGAATGATGTCTTCATATTGAAAGTGGATGCTTTAAGTCCTTCTTTATGACGATCAGCAAGTGAACATAGGAATTTATTAGCTCTTTTAAATGATACAATCAGCCGGGCAGCGGTGGCGCACACCTTTAATCCCAGTACTTGGGAGGTAGAGCCAGGCGGATCTCTGTGAGTTCAAGGCCAGCCTGGGCTACAGAGTGAGTTCCAGGACAGGCGCAAAGCTACACAGAGAAACCCTGTCTCGAAAACCCAAAAATAAATAAATAAATAAATAAATAAATAAATAAATAAATAAATAAATAAATAAATGATACAATCAAGTAAGCAAAGCTGAGCTCCAAAGCAAATTGTTTAATAGATACTAATTTGGATGGATGATGTGGTTTTTGGTGCTGAACTGTTGGTTCTTGTTCAGATGTCAAAGAGCTAGTTCTTAATGACTGTGTTGGGTGGGCATTCGTAAAGCCTGAGGACTTAGCTCTGACTGAGCTGGGTCTTTTCCACCATGGGATGGATTCAGATGGTTGGCTGCCCTCAACCTCATGGTAGCAACACAAGCTGGGTTCTCGGGCAAGTGACTAGGTCTGATCAGCTGCCCTGAGAGCCTCCCTGGGGGGTTCACAGCTTTGCAGCCGTCTACAGTGAGAGGCCACTTTCTGGAAATCAACTCTTGTAACTTGATAAGTCATGTCCTGTGCCTAAGAATCAAAAGAACTACTCAGACATTTAACGTACAGAAAGATGTTCCCCTACAAAGCCCTTTAGAAGACATTCTGTAACATTTTAAAGGATAATAATATCCAAATCCACATTGCTTTGGAAAACTGAGGCCAGGCAGAGGCTGGAGTGGATACAGGGGAATATTTGTTTTTGATAATGAAGCAAAGCTAACAAAACAAAAAAACTTGAGAACTTTATTGAAATAATTCCTTCCCTTTCTTTACCCCCAAAGCAAATAATTAGAATCCTCTGCAAAATCTTTAAATATTTATCACAGGACAATGACCACAATGAGATGACATGGGAAGGCGGCTGTCTGAGCTAGGAGTGGGGTTGGGGACTGCCTGGCATTTCTTCTGCCTGAGAAGAGTGTCCCTTAGCCCAGGTCTGAAGTCAGTGTGGAGCAGCCTTGGCTCTCGCTCTCCACTGCCTTCCTTGCTCATACGGGCTTAGTGGACCTGAAGATCTGCCCGGGTTTCCCCCTCACAACATATGTTATGGAACTTACATAGACTCTCTTATAAATGAGACCGTCCTCAATCATGTTTTTGTTATAACAACATTTTCATTTTAGCATAGGGTGAGCGTGGCTGCGTGTCCGATTTAAGGGGCAAAGTGGGGGAGGGGACCAGTCATCAGGCTTTGTTAAGAGAACCGAGTCCTTGTCAGAACCACTGAGGAAGTGGAGAAAGAGAAAATGGAAAATAGGATTCTCCCATTACCAGCTCAGCTTCCTGGCACTGGTTTATGAGAAAGACACACCACACACACACACATACACACACACACACACACAAACACACACTCTCATCCATATGCACACTCAAAAACACACATTCACACAGTTTCACACAATGCACATTCAAAAACACATGCATAATTCTCAAACACACTCATACACGCACACATACACATGTACTCAGACACACACACATCACACATATACATATGCGCACACTCACACATGCACATTCACATGTACACACCTGCATACTCACGTGCACATTCACACACACACACATGCACACACATCCATTTAGTGTACATTTATTAAATACTGTTTATGCCTCTTGCTAAGCCCCAGATTAAAGATTCACTTCTGGTACCTCCCAGGAAGTCAGGCTGTGGGTCGAGTTCTATTATTATTATTATTATTATTATTATTATTATTATTATTATTATTATTAAGAGATTATCTATTAATTTCACATACCAACCACAGATCCCTCCTCCACCCTCCTCCCCCCCCCCCAGCCTTCCACCCCCAACCCACCCTCCATTCCCTCCTCTAACAAGGCAAGGTCTCCCATGGGGAGTCAGCAGATCCTGGTACATTCAGTTAGGCAGGTCCAAGCCCCTCCTCCCTGCATCAAGGCTGTGCAAGGTGTCCCACCATAGGTACTGGGCTCCAAAAAGCCAGCTCCTGCACCAGGGACAGGTCCTGATCCCACTGCCTGGGTGCTCCCTAAATAGTTCAAGTTAAACGACTGTCTCACTTATCCAGAGGGCCTAGTCCAGTACCATGGGGGCTCCTCAGCTACTGGTCCACAGTTCCTGAGTTCCCACTAGTTTGTCTGGCTGTCTCTGTACATTTTCCCATCATGGTCTTGATGTCCCTTGCTCATAGAATCCCTCCTCTCTCTCATTGATTGGACTCCTGGAGCTCAGCCTGGCACCTGGCCATGGATCTCTGCATCAGTTTCCATCAGTTACTGGATGAGGGTTCTATGATGACAGTTAGGGTATTCACTAATCTGATCACTGGAGTAGACCAGTTCAGGCACCTTCTCCACTATTGCTAGTAGTCTAAGGTGGGGTCATCCTTGTGGATTCCTGGGAACTTCCCTAGCACTCTGTTTCTCCCTATTCCCACGGTGTCTTTATCATGGTATCTCTTTCCTTGCTCTCTGTCCCTGCTCCAGCTCGAACCTCCCATTCCCTTATGTTCTCATCCCCCATCCCTTGCCCTCCATTACCCTACCTCACCCCCAGTTTGCTCATGTAGATCTCATCTATTTCTCTTTTGCTGGGCGATCCATGCGTCCCTCTTAGGGTCCTCCTTGTTAGCTAGCTTCTCTGGAGCTGTGGGTTGCAGTCTGGTTACCCTTTGCTTTACATCTAGTATCCACTCATGAGTGAGTACATACCATGTTTGACCTTCTGAGCCTGGTTTACCTCACTCAGGACGATACCTGTATTCTGGAAACACTGCTCTGCACGAGGGGCCGCGGGGCGCAGCACTGCCATCTCGTGGACGTGAGCGGTAGCACCGCAAAGGAAGAATTTCAAACCAGCGAAATTGGTCAACCCAATCAAAAATTTGCTTTTTAAAACCTGACCAAACCTCCTCTAGCAAAATAAGTCTTACCATTGTTCTCATGGTATTTTGATTCATTCCAAAAGAAGTTTATGCGGGGAGGAAATCGGCAGCATTTGATTAGCTTTGGGAATGGAGCGATACATTATTCTAATCACTAAAGCAACTGCTTCTGTACACCATGGGCATTCATGGGATCTCTCTCCTGCGATTACCAAACCTCCGTTCATGTCTAGAGCCAGAGAGTTAAGTACCCAGAGGGATGTGCTTAGGTAGAGCAGGTTTTTTCCTGTACATTTATCCCCAACCCCAGGTCCATTCTCCACCCTACTTGAATTGAAACGAATTTTAGCCAGGCCTGGTGACACATCCCAGTCATTTGTAATCCCAGCTACTTCTAGGTTTGAGACCGGAGGTTCTCAAGTTCAAGCCCCGCCTGAGCTACAGATGACTGCAACGCCACCTTGGCAATGCAGTGAGACCTAGAGTCAAAATAAAAAAAAAATGAAAGAGGGCTGAGGCAGGAGGATTGCTGTGAGTTGAAGACCACTCTGGGCTGCACAAAGACCAGGCCAAAAGTACCTGCAGTGCAAACATAAGGATCTGCGTTTGGAACCCCAGCATCCAAGTAAAGAGCCAGGCATGGCGGTGTGCACCTGTAACCCAGGCACTGGGCAGAAAGGGAGGATCCAGGTTCACTGAGATGCCGAGTCACAAAAAATAAGATGGGAGTGTCTTAGTTGGGGGTCACTGTGGCTGAGATGAAACACCGTGACCAAAGCAACGTGGGGAGGAAAGGGTTTATTCGGCTTACGCTTCCACAGCACTGTTCATCACCGAAGGAAGTCAGGACAGGAACTCACACAGAGCAGGAACCCGGAGGCAGGAGCTGATGCACAGACTGTGGAGGGGAGCTGCTTACTGGCTCGCTCCTCATGGCTTGCTCAGCCTGCTTTCTTATAGAACCCAGGGCCACCAGCCCTGGGATGGCTCCACTCACCATGGGCTGGGCCCTCCCCCATCAGTCACTGATTTAGTAAATGCCCTACAGCCAGACCTTATAGAAGCATTTTTCTCAATTGAGGGTCTCTCCTTTCAGATGACTGTAGCTCAGCAGTTCTCAACCTGTGGGTCATGACCATTGGAAGACACATACTGAGGAACCCCCAACCATACATGTATTTTCATGGCTGCTTCATAACTGTAGTGCTGCGACTGAGCAGCGCCTCAGTTCCTAAGGCCGTTGGAAATAGGTGTTTTCCGACGGTTGTGACCCGCAGGTTGAGAAGCGCCGCTCTAGCTTGTATCAAGTTGACATGAAACTAAGCCAGCACAGACTGATGGAGGAAGACACCCGACATCAACCTATAACCTCTGTGTGCACACATGTTCACCTGGACCTGAACACATACAAACTCATACACATGTATACAGCAACACACACACATACACACACATATACACGCACACGCACATGCACACGCGCACGCGCGCGCGCACACACACACACACACACACACACAGAAGAGAGAGGAACTGGAGGGAGAGTTAAGAAGAGAACTGGAGATGCAGGGTAATGTAGAATGCTTGCCCTGCGTTCACAAAAGTCTTGGTATACAGCCCAGGCTGACCTCAAATCTGTGGCAATTCCTGCCTCTCCTTCTGCATGCTGGTCCTACAAATGTGTGCTGCCACAGTTGACTTTCGGTGATTTGTTTGAATGTAGCTGTTCTGATGTAGTTATTTTGAAAACACCCGACCTGTCCCAAGCCAATGTTATTCTTTTAAAGTTTTTGTTGCGTGTATTTGTTTTGGGGAGGGGGAGGGGGCGTGTACTTGCCACATCATGTGTGGAGCTCAGAGGACAGCTTGTAGGAATCGTTTCTCTCCTTTTGGGCTCTAGAGATCCAGCTCAGGTTAGCAGTCTTGGCAGCAAATGTCCTTACCTCTGAGCCACCTTGTCAGCCCCCGCCACACCCAATATTCCAAAAGTCGGATCCAGATGGCTCCACAGCGCCCCCTGGTGAGTTGTTTTGAGTTGTTCCACTTTTTTCATGCGTGAAGACGATGATACTGTCTTAGTTCTTTTTACCCCGTACCAAGGGTGGTCTTAAGACTAGACAGCAGAACAGTAGGACCGAGGAGAACGTGGTGCTGTGGGGCCTGCAGTGTCGGAAGGAAGTTAGCAGGTCTGTGGCCTGTCCTGGTCACGGTGTGTCACTAATATTGTGCCCCGCATCTTTGTTCTTACAAGTGTACAGCAAGTGGCTATTTTCCCTTGAGAAGGTAGGGATTGAGATGAGGGTCTCACATCTCACACCTGCAAGACAAGCATTCTGTCACTGAATCACAGCGCAAGCCCCAGATGGGTTTTTTTTTTTAAAAACGTGTGTGTGTGTGTGTGTGTGTGTGTGTGTGTAGGGGGTGGGGTTCACCCATGCTGTGGTACTGGTGTGGAGGTTAGAGGACAATTTCGGGTGTTGGTCCTCATCTCCACCTTGTTTGAAGTGGGGTCTCTTTTATTCACCACTGTGTACACTGGGTCAGCTGGCCAAGGAGTGTCCTGGGATTCTCCTGCCTCTACCTCCCGTGTTGCCATAGGAGTGCTGGACTTGCATATTCTCATGTCCGGCTTTACGTGAGTAGAGGACATCCAAACTCAGGTCCTCATATTGCGAGGAAAACCCTGTACCCACTGAGTCACGTCTCCAGCCCCTGGATTTAAGAAATATTTATTATTTATATTTATATGTACAAGTAACACTCATGTATATATGTGCACCATGCGCATACCTACTACCTATGGAGGTCAGAAGAGAGAGTGTCAGATCTCCTTGAACTGAGTTGCAGACAGCTGAGCTGTCCAGCGTGGGTGCTGGAAACAGAACCAGGGGTTCTCTGCGAGAGCAGCAAGTGCTTCTAACTGCCGGGCTCCTGGATGTTTTTCAGAGTCCTTCTACCCTATCGATGAAGCCCGAGAGAACAATTTAATTTCATTTTGTACCTGAGAGTCCTAATCTGTAAAACGAAGCCTCCTTCTGCAAGTCTCAAAGTCTACAAAATGCCACCTTGCGTAGTGGGTGGAGCCATTCTGTTTCTTTATGAGCCATATAATTGTGCCATCTTAATTATGCCATCCTTACGCTCTCACCCATCTTCATTGCTAAGTGATAAGGGGAAAAAGGGAAGAAGAGGAGTTCAGCCCGGGCTGAAGTATATTTTACCATCCCCAGAACACCTGCCAGAATATATTAGACTAACGGCTATTGAATTATCATCCTCATATATATCCAATTTCAGTTATGAAACAATATTTCTACCCTAAAAGCTCAAGTGTGCTCTTCACTAACTGCTTTAAAACTTTTAAATCTGTGGAAACCCTGGTCTCTGAATAAATTTTAAGTAATTTTAGACTATTTTTCTTTTATGTATATTATTTTTATTTGAACAGCATATTGAACACAAAATCATTGACATTTGAAGTAAACAGTTTGAAAGGTTTGATATGCATACCCAAATGAAGTTATAGCTGCAATAAAGCTAGCATATACCTTACCCCAGAGGCAAAAGGAATAATCACAACCCTTGGTAATCCCTACCTCCCAACCCTCCCCACAGCTCCACCCTATCCCAGGCACCCATTTATCTGTTTTCTGTCACTATGATTTATTTTGGCATCTTTTGGAGTAAATGGAACATCTACATAAATGGAATTAAACAGGGCTGTAGTTTAATTTATGTTGCTGTGATAAAATACCCCGACGATAAGCGATTTAGGGAAGAAAGAGATTATTTTATCCCCCATTTCCAGGTTACAGTCCATCATGTGGGGTAGTCACGGCAGCAGGAACTGGAGTGAGCCGGTCACATGCACAGCAGAGGGAGACTAGATGCATTCAGTTTGGTTTCTCCACATAGTTCAGAAAGCCCTGCCAAGGGAATGGTGCTGCCCAGAGTGGGCTGGGTCTTCCCACATCAATTATGACAAGTCTTGCCCCTAGAAATGCGCACAGACCAACTCATTGTAGACAATCCCCCATCAAGACTCTCTCCCGGTGATTCTAGGCTATGTCAAGTTGACAAAGATAACTATCATATATGCCATATACCCTTTTGGATATGGATCAGCGTAAGTCAAGGGTCATTCATGTTGTTACATGTTAGTTGCAAGATGCAGCAGGAGTCTTTGGTGGCAAACTCCTATGTTATTGTAACTTCAAAATGTCCTTTCCTTTATTTCCAGCCAGAACTTGAAAACTGAGCATGCTCAGAGGCCCCTTTGTCCACCATTTTAACGTTTAAATATATGATCCATATCCTTGAGCTAAGAAATCAAAAAGTGTGTCTACTATCTTTCTTAAATTAAAACTTTCAACCAAGCATGCTCAGCCATGGGCCAACCTCTACATAAGTATGCATGGGCTTCCTTTGTTTGAGAAGGGTGTTGTTTTGGAAATAACTCAGTGCTGTTCTTGTCTACTGTAGGTAGCAAAGCTCTCTCTGCTTCTTCATGCTTTGGCTTTGCATGCATCGGGCTGCAAACCCATTGCATTTGCTGACACAGCCACAGCTCACTGCTTTTGATGGTGCACCTTATTCCATCTTCTGGACTGCTGTTTGCTGAAACACTGACTTGTGGCTGAACGTTTGTATTGCTTCAGTTTAGGGCTATTACAAACACAGCTGTTATAAACATTCTTTTAAAAAATGTATTTATTTTGAAACAGTGTTTCATATTGCCCAGGGTGGCTCTTCACCCACTCCCTGGGGATGACTTTGACTGTTCTCCCATTCTGCTTCTACTTTCCAAGTGCTGGGATTACAGGCGTGTGTCACCGTGCCTAGCAGCATTTCTGTACAACTGTTTCTATGAACATATGCTTTCTTTTCACTTGGATAAATACCTGGGAGGATAATTATTGAGTCAAATGGCAAGGATATATTGTATTTATTTTATTTTTTTAAAAGATTTTTATATGTATGTTTGCCTGTGTGTGTGTGTGTGTGTGTGTGTGTGTGTGTTTGTGTGTGTGTACTTATGTATATGCACCATGTGCATGCAGTACCCATGGAGGCCAGAAAAGGGTGTCAGATCCCCTGTAACTGGTTTGTTAGTTGCCATGTGGGTGCTGGGAATTGAACCCATGTCCTCTAGAAGAGCAGTAAGTACTCTTAACCACTGAGCCATCTCACCAGCCCCTATGCTAATGTTTTAAGATGCTGATTTTTACAAAGTGCATCATTTTTTTTTTTTTTTTGGTTTTTCAAGACAGGGTTTCTCTGTGTAGCTTTGCGCCTTTCCTGGAGCTCACTTGGTAGCCCAGGCTGGCCTCGAACTCACAGAGATCCGCCTGCCTCTGCCTCCCGAGTGCTGGGATTAAAGGCGTGCGCCACCAACACCCGGCTAAAGTGCATCATTTTTATTTTAGATTTCTACAAACTACATGTAGGAATTTCACTCTCTCTACAGCCTTGTCAGATGTTATCCTGGTTGTCTCTCTTTTTCTTTCCTTTCTTTCTTTCTTTTTCTTTCTTTCTTTCTTTCTTTCTTTCTTTCTTTCTTTCTTTCTTTCTTTCTTTCTTTTCTTTATTTTTTTTTCTTTTTGAGATAGGGATTCTCTATAGCCTTGACTGTCCTGGAACTTGCTCTGTAGACCAGGCTGGCCTCAAACTCATAGAGATTGCTTGCTTCTGCCTCCTGAGTGCTGGGATTAAAGTCATGCGCCACCGCTGCTGGGCTCTGGTCAGTCTCTTTAACTGGAGCTATTCTGTGAAGTGTGGAGTGGGTGTAACTTGTTTTCTTCATGGCTAATGATGTTGAGCTCTTTTTATTTCTCTGTCTACTATTTCTGTCTCTTCTTCGACAAGTATCTGGTGAGATCTCTTACCCATCTTCAGTGGAGTTTACTTTCTTATTACCGAGTTGTTCAAGGTCCTTATATTCTACATGTAAATTTTTATCAGGTACATGCTTTGTAAATATTTTTGCAATCTGCATCTTATTATTTCGTCTGTTTAACTGTGTCTTTCAGAGTTTTTAATTTATAAAATTTAAAGCCTTTATCAATTGATCTTTAATACCGTTCACATTAATTGATTGATTGCTTGATTGTGAGGGTGGACATACATATGACTTAGAGGTCAGAGGACAACTTGATGTTTTTCTTCTTCCACTGTGTGGGTCCTGGGGATTAATTTCAGGTCCTCAGGCTTGGCAGCAAATACCTTCACACACTGAGCCATCTCACTGGCCTTCAATTGATCATTTATGGTTGATGTTTTAAATTCATGTCTAAGAAACTGTTGCTTAACCCAAAGTTTTTGGCAATAGTCATCTGTGTTTTCTTCTAGAAATTGTAAACATTTAAAAAATTGTTTATTTTGAAACAAAGTTTGAAACCACCTTCTCATTTTTAGATTTATGATCCACTTTTAGTTGATTTTTATATCAGCTGTGAGGTGTGGATTAAGTTCATTTGCACGTCGCTCTTCAGTCTCCAGCACCATTTATTGAAAAGGTTGCCTTGTCTGCACTCACCAACTTCACAGATCTGGAGGACTCAGCCCATGTATGTTCGTAGGTCCTATTTCTGGCCTCTGCCATGTGCCATTGAACTGCTAGTGTTTCCTGACACTAGTATCACACTGCCTCAATTACTATAGGTTGTGTGAGATTAATTTTGGCTAGTCTAGGTCCTTTCGGTTTTCCATAAATTGTAGAATCAGTGTGTCAATTGATTTTTAAAAGCCCTTGGGATTTTGATTGGAAATACACTGTATCTATAGGTCAATTCAAGTCTTTCAACACTTGAACAATGTATATTTCTGTGCCCATTTAGAGCATCATTCATTTTTCTCAAAAATATTTTGTAGATTCCAATATATGTCTGTACATTTTCATACCTAAGTATTTCATAATTTAATACTATCATAAGTGGTATTTTAAATTCAATTTTCAATTGCTTATTTTTTTTTTTTTTTTTTTGGTTTTTTTTGAGACAGGGTTTCTCTGTGTAGCTTTGCGCCTTTCCTGGAACTCACTTGGTAGCTCAAGCTGGCCTCGAACTCAGAGAGATCCGCCTGGCTCTGCCTCCCGAGTACTGGGATTAAAGGTGTGCGCCACCAACGCCCGGCCAATTGCTTATTGTTAATCTACAGAAATGCAACTGGGAGCTTGGGAGATAGCTCGGTCAGAAAAGTGCTTGCTGTCCTTGTTATGAGGACCTGAGTTTCAATTCTCAGCTCCTGAAAAGCCAGGCATGGCTGTGTATACATGTAATCCCAGTACTGGGTAGGCAGAAACAAGAGGGTCTTGGGGGCTTGCTGGCCAAAGTTCCAGTCCAGTCAGTGGGCTCCAGGTTCTGTGCAAAACCTTGTCTCAGAAAACAAGTCCTATGCAAAACCTTGTCTCAGAAAACAAGTCGGAGGGAAATAGAGAAAGACTCCCACCATCAATCTCTAGTTTCCATGGGTGCACACACATACACATGCACCCTCTACAGGAGTGCACGCACCTGCACACCCACACATACACACACTCCACACACACAAACACGTGCACCCTCTGCAATAATGCACACACCTGCACACACCTGCACACTCTCTACAAGAATGCACACACCTGCAGACCTGTACACACACATATACACACACTCAACACATACATATGCACCCCCTACAAGAATACACACACATACACACCTCTACACACACATACACACATACAGACACACACAAATACAATTGGCTTCTGTACCTTTCAATCTTACTCAGTAGTTCTAGTAGATTTTTTTTTTTGCAGGTTCCATGAGATCTACTACACAGACAACCATGTTGTATAAAAATATAGCTTTTCTTTGTTTCTTTTAAAGTCTTTTATTTCTTTTTCCTGCCTTATTGCACTGCTTAGAAGGCTCCACTGGCTTAACCTTCACCAAAGCCACACGAAGGTGGTGACAACAAATACCTTTGCCTTGATCCTGACCTCGTGTGGAAAGTGTCCACCCCCATCACCAGGGACGGTGTTCGCTGTGCAGTGTTCAATAGGTTTTCACAGCCGCTTTGTATCAGGTTGAGGCAATTCCTTCTGTTCCTAGTGCTAAATGTTTTCTTTTAGTTGGGAGTAAATATTAGTTTTATTAAAGGGTTTTCTACATCTAATCAGCTAATTTTTCTTTTTTTACTTGTTATCTGTTGAACTATATTTATTTTCTAATGTTAAGTCTTTCGCTTTAGGCGTAAAATTAACTTGGTGTTTAAAATTGATCTTTTTAAGATAATTTCAGGTTTTATTAAATCATTTCTAAAGTATGGAATCCAACATAAATTTCACAGATATGATCTCCCTGTAGGTCTTGAGCATTTGAAATTATTTTACTTGTTCAAAAAGTAAACTTATTCTATTTATTTATTTTGAATAGAATGATACAGTTCAATTCAGGCGCTAGCAATACAAAATACGGTTTGCTATTTTATCTTTTACACCTAACTCGGAACTGGCACATGAAGAATTTTCAGTACATGTATTCTGTTGAAAGCAGTGTCCAGAAATGCTGTCAGGAATGCAGCAGTACCCATCAGAAAGGGGGGCTAAGGAGTGATTTAAGGCTTTTGAGCAAGAAGTGACATTCTGGTGATGGAAAACTGATTAAAAGAAAGTTTGTGGTGTGACAGGAAGATCTTTTCTCCAATTACTGAAGGAGGCCGGTGGAGAAAGGGCAAAGGCTTCGGTTAAGCAGAGGCTGTGGGGTGGAGAAGGAAATAATGTGAGCACCCCGAGGTGCTGTGGGGTGGAGAGAAAGACAGGGGATATTGTCAGCACTGGAAAAAGGACAGATGTTGCTGGCAAACGGGAAGAGTTTGTGGGTGTGGAATAACTGAGTGGGAAGGTCTGGAACGCAGCTGTGCGGGTTGGTTTGGAGCTCTGTTCGGGAAGCATGGATTTGGGCTCTTCAGATGTGCGTGGAAATTAAAGGCAAGGGATGTTGGGTACTGCTGTGGGCCTGCCCTGTGGTAGTGTTCATCATGCTCAGAGCACTGGCTGCCTCTTTAGCTCGACCCTGCACTCTAAGCGGCAGCTAAGTCTGGGCTGCCGACGGACTTCAGTGGTTTCTGTTCCACTTGCCGGTCTAAGACCAAGTATTTCATCTACAAGCTCTCTTACTTAGATAATGACGAAAACATAAACCTCCCAAGCAGGCTATGAGCCTGAGTTGAGATGCAGGTAGCAAAGCTTTGCTCTGTTCTTCATGCTTATTTCCTTGAGAGCTGTTTGCTTTGCATATACTCAAAACACCAAACGGATACTCGTTTATCTCTCTGCCCTAGAGAGAGGTTGAAAACTCCAGCTGTCCCTGTAGTGGAGACTCGACCCCTCTAGCGTACAGAAATCCCCATGGGCTCAAATACATCTAGAAAACAGGGTAGGAGCCCAGTTCTGAGCCCTCCGCATCCTCTTGTGTGCTTCAAATCACACAACACGTAATACAACCCAAATGCTATGCAAGTGGGACCGTAGTGTAATGCTTA
>CABHPH010140298.1:64670-74947 GCA_902168325.1 Peromyscus nudipes
GAACTTGCAGAATTTGCAAATGATCACTTGTACCGTGAGAATATTAAAACTTTAGCTGCTGCTGTAGTTAAGCGTACAAGTGTACCTGGTAAAGTCACGCGTCCAGCCTGCAGCTTTCTTTTGAGTCATAAGCTTCAAAGGCTAATATTTTCCTTAAAATTGAATGGAATGAAAGTCACAGAATATATGTAATAGGGACTATTTTAGTTTTCAAAAAAAATTGAACTTGGTTTAAAAGGTAATTACCCTGGTTATTGATCTGCCTTAGACATGTTTTTAGTGTTTTCCTCAGTTTTACAGATTGTCTTGTTGGGATTTGAGACAGGGTTTCGCCACTTAGTCCAAACTGGCTCTACACCCGTCATCCTCCTGCCTCAACCTCTCAAGTGCTGGGATTCCAGGTGTGTGACACTACACGTGTTCCTTGGGTTTCTCCTATATCCCCTCCTTCCCTGTACCTGCCAGAGTCCCTTTTCTTGCTCCCTTAAAGACTTTTTTTGAGAAGGAATTCTCTTCTGGCTAGTACTTCGGCTAGGAAAATGCTGGTTGAGTTGTGCCTCGGCCACCTATGCTAAGGGCCGAGAGTGAAAGCTTGATGTATGTGGGAGATTTCATTTCCCAGCCAACAACAGCCGCTAAACTCGTGATTTAACACTTCGCTACAAAGGATCTATTGACGACGTGCTTGGCTGTGTGGCAGAAAAAGCACACCAGGGCTGCCCGGGCTTGAGCTTTCTTGTTCAATCTCCCTCCAGCCTTGACTGGCCTTGCTGTTCTTGTAGACTGGCCCAAGTCACAAGCTGCTCAAAGGCTTCCGCGGTCTAACTCGGAATAGGAATCGAGTGAGGCTGTGGTTTGTCTTGATGAGGTGTAGACCAAGTCAACCCTTTCCCCAAATGAGTGAGCCCAGGATGCAGCTTTCTCAGCATCTCTGAGTCACACCCAGATGCACAGAGTGCCGAACAGCTGACCAAAGGATGCGACAGTTAATGCAGTCTCAGGCTGGCAATGGCCATGAACTTCACAAGGAGGCCTCCTCCGGGCTGCCTTCAGTGATTTCTCTGAGCCCATTTTAAACAAGAAGCTTTCCAGCGTGCATGAGGGACAGTGACAGGAACTGTCACCTGGATTCTCATCCTCATTCTGCCCTTTGGAGGAGCTGGTAACCAGCAGCTGAAAACACACAGAACAGGATTGGGTGCCCACGCCTGGTTCCTGGGGATTCGGCGATGCAAGATGTGAAACTTAGTCATTTCTGTCTTTGGAACTTTTAATATTTGAGTTTAAAGGATATGAGCCAAAAACTTAAGTTAAACTGATGACATTCTTGAATTTTCTGATGGCAGTTTTACCCCATATAAATGGGAAAGAAAGGCCCAAGACTTCAACCTTATTCTCTCCTCTGGTCTATGACAGGCCCCTCTCCCAACTCTGCATCCAGATCTTCCCCCACTGCAGCGGTCAGATTTGACTGTGTCTTCAAACACTTCATTTCCCTAAGAATCACTCCCCAAAATACACTGGTTTAATTTATTTAATTTACATCAGCATTCGGGTAATATGCATGCCATTATCAGGGCTAATAGAAGATGAGTAACTACCTTTCACTTAAAGCCTACTTTGTGTGTGTGTGTGTGTGTGTGTGTGTGTGTGTGTGTGTGTGTGTATGTATGTATATGGATGTTATATTTAGTGTGTATTACAGCTGGCTGCCTTAATGACTTTTATTGATATTTAAAAGTAGTACACTAAAAAAATAGTCTAGACTATTTGTAAGCTGAAGCCTTGATGCCTCAGAAATCTGTACATTTCTCAAAGACATTAACTGCTGTTTATATAGGTAATTCATCAATGACATTAAACAGATGTATTTCTGTTCTTGGGTCATTCCGAAAGCACCACTTCTAACTACAGCACCGCCTTCAGACTCATTTCTTCTCATTTATAATAAATTAGTAGGTAGTAGAGTCAAGTCTACAGTCTCAGGAGGTAAGCCAAATACAACAGGGATGAAACGTCATGACTGCACTTCAACATTGGGAAGGGGCAGGGACTGACTCCGCTCTGTGACTGTCCTCATTGCTGTGACAAAATGCCTGTCAGAAACCACCCAAAACAGGAAGAATTCATTCAGCTCACGGTTTCAGAGGGCTCAGTTCATATGCTGGAGTATAAGATCACACTAGTGAGAGCCCACGGGGAGGGACTTCTCCACCTCATGGCCACCAGGGAGCAGAGCAGAACTGGAGTTACAGAAGGGAACCCAGGGAACCAATCGCCTACAGCCAGGCCCACCAACTCCCATAGGTCTAAGCGAATTCTGAATTCACCCTCGGTTAAACCATTACGTCAGAGCTCTTATGATCTAACCTCTGAGAGTGCCCTGGCAGACTCACCAAGGTGTGCTTTACAAACATCCTCAGCATCTCTCAGTCCGATCACGTGGAACCATCACAGGATGTGCGAGCAGTGAGGATTTGGTTGTCAGGGCGTTGTTTTCAAACAAACTTGTTTAGGGAGGTAAAAACACGTGGCTTGTTATTTCTCAAGAAATAACACCCAGCACTCCAGGAAGTTACCTTGTCCTTGGGCTTACAGGTTAATTTTGGCTCTTACAATTTTTTGATTTTATTTTGAGATAAGGTCTCACTATGTAGCTTAGGTTGGCCTTGAACTCAAAATCCTCTTGCCTTTACATCCCAAGTGCTAGGACAATAGACATGAACCACCCACCATCTGTAACTCAGCATTGTGAGTATTTCTATCAGCTGTGCATTATGATACAGATTTTTTTAAAAAAATATGGACAGAATCTACAGATGCTGGTTTCTGTTGCCATGTCATTGAGCCTCAGGTCATTGTCCTGTGACCCTGTGTACCTACCCAGTACTACTGCAGAGTCACTGTGAGGATTACTACATCAAACAATTTAAGAGCCATTGGCATTCTGCAAATCACACCATGTAAGGTGCTAGCCACTCCTGTGTGAGTGTTTTCTATCCAGTCATAGGCCTTTTTTATTTTATTTCCACAGATGTTGTCTCCTAGGAAGACAGAGATTATAACCAACCCCTGCCATCGTTCATCAGTTGTAGCAAATTTTCTTTGAAAACAGAGCAGAAGTCTTTGCCATTATACAGTTTCTTTTCTGTATCTGGAGCTATATAGTTTAGCTGTAGTAACAGTAGTTTCCTATGATTTCAATTTCATAACCTAAGCAGATGGGCTGTAAAGTAACAGAAGAGAATGAACGTTTGAAAGAGTTTGAAATAAATGGGTTTTTTTGTATCATTTATATAACCACTGTTCTTGATAGAGGCAAATATATAAAAATGTTTACAGTACTCTTATCTGAAAAGTACAGACTATAACTACACAGAGTGTATTAGTTACTTTTCCTTTTGCTATAATAAAGTCTCCTGGCAAAAGTGTCTTAAGGAAGTAAGGGTGTATTTAGGGTCACAGACTGAGGGAACAGACCGCCATGGAGGTAGGAGCCCAAGGCAGCTGCTCATATTGCATTCAGAGTACGGAAGCAGAGGAAGGGTCAGCAAGATGAAGCAGAGGAAGGGCCAGCAAGATGGCTCACTGGATAAAGGTGCTTGGTGCCAATCCTGAGGACCTGAGTTCAATTCCTGAGAACCCACATAGTAGAAGGAAAAAAACTGACTCCCTCAACTTGCTTTCTGACTTCCACAGTACACTGTGGCACACACAGCCACCCACTCACCTCTCCCCAACACACAAATACATTAATAAATGTTTAGAAACACACACACACACACACACACACACACACAAAACAGAGAGGGCCACCAGGGTCAGCCCCCTTTCTCCTTTTGATTCAGCCCGGGTCCAGAGCCTATGGAATGGTGTCGCCCACAGTTGAAGTGGGCCCTCCCACTTCAGGGAACCTAATCCTGCTCAGGTATGTTCTGGGCCTTGGTAGGGGATTCTAAGCCCTGTCAAGTTGACAAGACTAACCATTGCACAGAAGATACTAAATAAATGTATCAAAATGCTCACAGGGTGGTGTGTAGGGGTGACCCTCGGGGACACCGCAGTTGCCTTGTGTCGTCTGTATTTTCCAGGTTTTACAGTAAGCATTGATCATACGGTATGCATTTTTTTTACATTTATTCTTTTATTGTGTGTGTGGGCTCACACACAGAGGCTTTGCTGTATTTACAGGTTCTGGGGAATCAAACACAGGTCACCAGGATTGGTGGCACATGCCTCTGAGCCTTTTTACCAGCCCACACTGTATACTTAATTTGCTTATAAAACTTGTTTAATTTTTATTTTTTAAATTTATCTATGGATCCAAATAAGTCAAATTCTCCCTGTGATTTCCCTTTTCAACTCTTCATGTAGTAACTATCTCATGTGCTGGTCTTTATGTTTTCATGCTCTGAGTTTGTAATAAAGCTGGTTTCACCATCTGGGTCACACTGGGAAAGAAAGGAGAGAGAATTAGACTTTGGATTTGTATAGTATTTAAACCGTGGGTAACAGAAGCCTTCTTCAGCATCCTGTGCAGGTCAGCGGCTTATAGTTGCAATCCCTGCAGGACCAATACAGTGCTGTGGCTGCACCCTGGAAGTCTAGCATCAGGGAAGGCATGGTGAGGGGCATCGGGTGGAAGGGGTGTGAGGACCTCCTGCTGATTCTCAGAGGTCATGGGGTTTACTGCACACAGTCCTAAATGTTTCCATCTTAAATGTTGGCCACGAGCCGGGCGGTGGTGGCGCATGCCTTTAATCCCGGCACTCGGGAGGCAGAGCCAGGCGGATCTCTGTGAGTTTGAGGCCAGCCTGGGCTACCAAGTGAGTTCCAGGAAAGGTGCAAAGCTACACAGAGAAACCTTGTCTCGAAAAAACCAAAAAAAAAAAAAAAACTTGAAAATAATTTTGCCGGGCGTTGGTGGTGCACGCCTTTAATCCCAGCACTCGGGAGGCAGAGGCAGGCGGATCTCTGTGAGTTCGAGGCCAGCCTGGGCTACCAAGTGAGCTCCAGGAAAGGCGCAAAGCTACACAGAGAAACCCTGTCTCGAAAAAACAAAAACAAACAAACAAAAAAAAATGTTGGCCACGGAGGACATCTTTGGCACAAACTGTTGTTGCCTTCTGGGCCAGTAGAGAAATAGAAGTTGGAGGTGGCTTCTTTGGATTGTGGAGTTCTTTGTTTACTTTTGAGTGTACGTGACAGTTGATTTTGAGAATTTTTATTGCATCTCTAATGTCTTTTTAGCAAGGTGTGCTTTGTGTGTTGAATTCCCTCTCTGCCTCTAAAGACGTGCTTCTGTAGGCTTATGATCATCTCACCTGAAGGGCACGCCTCTCTCCTGGGCGCTGTCCTCGCTCTTAGCCTCTGGTGAATTTGTCTTACTTTATCCAAGGTCCCCCGGCATTCTGGCTGGGTAGAATTGCATCTTCCTTTCTCTGTTGCCCAGGGTCCCCACTGATCAGTGACTGCTCACCTGTGTGTCCTGCTCAGTTGTGGGGTGACTAATAATGGGAAAGTCTTCAAGCTGGAGCATGAGTGTCATCTGTCATGTGTTACTTGGAAGGAGGAAGAAGGGCTAAAGAGCGGGTTCAAGAATAAGGTCTTTGTTATAGACACCCACATCTGACTCATTTTGTAACCCCACAGCCTACACGGGGCCTCACTTGGAGTCCCGCAAAACAAATTATCTCCTGAATGAACTAATGAGGATAGCCTGGTAGTTAATACATTCCCTGAATGAACTAATGAGGATAGCCTGGTAGTTAATATATCCCCTGAATGAACTAATGAGGATAGCCTGGTAGTTAATACATCCCAAGGAGTGTTACTCTGAAGGAGAGGGAAACTAGCATTTTGGGGGTTTTCTGGCATCATGTACCAAAGAATGTTTGTTTCTTATAAAAAGCTTCCAATGGGTAGAAATTGAGACATACTTTGTTCAGACAGCTGATGCCAATGTCCAGACCCATTCGATACGGGGTCATTTTTGTAACCCACCAGCACAGCGCAGCACTTTATGCTTTTCTGCTGAGGTGGTTCTGGTAAAATTATCTGCCCAAGTTATTACATTAAGTCTAACCCATTGGAATGGGTGGCTGGTACTGTCATTTGGGCACTAAGACATATTTGTCTAGACGTTTGATCCAATCTGTATTTTTATTTAGTGTGTAATTGGTGAGCAAATAGCAAAGACAAATTTAAATGCTTGCATCGCTAACCCTGTCCCGGTGTCGGAGCCCTCATTCATCATCATTATCTTGGGTTCCTGCAGCCGGCCGACTTCGTTGGAAAGCAAGCGCTGAGGCGGATCAAAGCCGAGGGGCTGAAACGGAGACTCGTCTGCCTCACCTTGGCAACGGAGGATGTGGATCCGGAGGGAAATGAAAGCATTTGGTACAAGGGCAAGGTGGGTGCCAGGGCCACCACATCACCCACAACTGAACGTCTCTGTGTGCTACTAGGGTGTATTTTCCCCTCATTTATTCACTTATTGAGAGGATGGCACACTTTTAATTTCTGAGCTGACTTTAGAGAAACAGAAATCAATTCACTGACAAGAAACTGACATGCTGCTCATTTTTTTTTTTTTTTTTTTGCAAACGGAAGAATCTATGTGCATTTAAAAATATTGGGTAACAGCATATTTATATCTGTGAATGCAAAAGATGGATTTTGTAAGAATTTGGTATTCTGCTTTAATTTCTCTGGCATCTCTTTAAAAGATACAATTAGCATAACAAGCACAAATCCCAATGGACACATCAGGACAATGAGGGTGGAAGGTGACTTGGGAAGCAGCCACCACTCCGTTCTTCAGGAAGAATCGATTGCCGTCTTCCAACTTTGCGTTGTTCATGTCCTTCTTGAAGTTCAGTATAACCAGGGTTAGTGGGCTAGCCCATCAGCAGCACTCCATTCCCTTCACTTTCTCTATTTGTAAAGTCCAGTGTGGCTCAGCATTAGGATGTGCTTTGACTGGGGTGGGACGCTCAGTGAGATGATGGGGAGAGAGAGCACTGGCCCTTCCAAGCTCTTCTAAGAGCTGTTTGTTCTATGTGGAGCAGGGTCAGCTTTGTTAACGCTCAAAGCTCAGCGATCCTGGACTTGTGAATTTTCTCATCTACTGCAACATCTCTGACATTTTATTTCATTTTCTCCACCCTTTGGTGGTCGATGGCTGGAGTCAGGGAACCTCACCGACAAACACATACACTGAGGCCTTTTGACAGAACTGATGTGGCCGAATGACCCCTACAGACCAGATGTTTTTCACGTTTGCTCACTTAGTGTTACAGCATCCCTGTTAGATCTGTGTGACCATTTCTGTTGTAAAGATGAGGCTCAGAGAGAGTGGGTAAATCCTTTTAGTTCTGTAGTTAGTGGTTGGTTGATGGAGCTCAGTTCAATCCACTTACATTCGGGCTTTGATTCTTGCCCCTGCCTCTAAAGACTGCTGACTATTCCAGTCTGCCCTCTTGCTGTCCTCGCTGGTGTACCCCCGACGTCACTCTACAACCTAATTACATGCCACAGTTCCGCATCTGATCATGTTATCACACGTGGTGGAGCTAACAGGCTTTCGTGGGATCTCCAGTTCCTGTCTGCCATCTTCTCCAGGCTAATCTTCACTTCCCCTCTCAGCTAGGGCTGAGCTTGCTCTTCTGTTTGAATTGTTCCTTGTGACTTTTCCTTCCTCTTTCCTTTCTCTATTTTTGGATGCCCTGGAAACGGAGTTACAGACAGTTGTGAACCACCATACAGACACTGAGAATCAAATCCAGCAACAAGTTCGATCAGCCACTGGGCCATCTCTCCAGCTCTAGACTTCATTCCTTAGTACATGTTGGTAGCCAAGGATTCTGGTAATCCCAGCATCCCATAAACTGAAGCAGGAGGATCATCAGTTTCAGGCCAGCCTGAGCTATGCGGTTTATTTGGGGCCAGCCTAGGTTACATAGCAACCCCTGCTCTTCCCCCGGTTTCTGATTTGCCCACAGTTGACATGACTTCTACCAAGCACCAACTCTGTTATAAACCAGATTTTTGACCTGATTGCTCACCTTGGTTTCCTCATGGACAGAATGAAGCCCCTGGACAGGATAATGACCGCTGTTTTAGTCAGGGTTTCTATTGCTGTGAGGAAACACCATGACTGAAAAGCAAGTTGGTGAGGAAAGGGTTTTGTTGTTGTTGTTGTTGTTGTTTTGGCTCACACTTCCACAGCACTGTTCATCATCGAAGGAAGTCAGGACAGGAACTCAAACAGGACAGGAACCTGGAGACAGGAGCTGATGCAGAGGCCATGGAGGTCATGCTTACTGGCTTACTCATCACGGCTTGCCTAGCCTGCTTTCTTATAGAACCCAGGACCACTGGCCCAAGGATAGAACCACCCACCATGGGCTGGGCCCTCCCCCGTCAACCATTAATTGAAAAAGCGGATCTTATGGAGGCCTGAGAGTCCCTCCGTTTAGATAACTCCAGTTTGTGTGTCAAGTTGACGTAAGACTAGCCAGCACGATGGCTCTTAGTGTCTCTACATTTTTTCTGGTCATTAATCCCCCAACTTGATCTTTCCTTTGTTCTATGTTTTTTTCCCTTTTCCCCCATCAACTTCTTCAGCATTTCCTAAAGTGTCTGTGTTAGTTAGTTTGTGTAGCTGTGACCAAACTACCCAAGAGAATGAACAACCTACAGGAGGGAAGAAGTCTTTTGGCTCAAGGTTTCAGAGAGCCCCGTCCTCCGTTGCCTGGCCCCATGTTCGTGATCAGAACATCATGGTGGTGGGAGCGGAGCGAAGCAGGTTTTTCACCTCACAGTGGACAGGCAGAAGATGAGGGGGAAATCAACAGGAAATGGCCAAATCAAGACAGAGGCTCGCGGACACAGTCCCAGGGACCTACTTCCTCCGGTTAGGCTCCACCTCCTATCTTTCACTATCTCCCCTAGTGCCATCTTATTAAGGATCCATCAAGGCACCACTCCGCTGATGAGAGACGAGCCCCCAGGATGCAGCTGTAACTGGAAACATCCTCACAGACTTATGCAGAGCCGGGCTTTGCTAATCTCATGGGTGTGTCATAATTCAAGCAAGCTGTCAATCAAAATTAATCATTGCAGCGGTCCTCAGTTACCCTCCTGCCAACATGCTGCTTTACTCAGCCATGAACGCTGGAGATGCCATGCTCACACAACCTCTAGGCAGCTCCAGGCCAACCACAACCAGCGACAGACTTCTGGCCAGAGTCAACACGATCATACTCAAACTAAAGTTAGCAAACCTGAAAATCCAAGTTCTACTGTAACATCGTATTTTTTTATTTACAAACTTATACACTGAGTTTATATTATATATTTTTTCTTTTCTTGTAACTTAGAGACAGGGTCTCATATTACGCAGGTTGGCCTTGAACTCTCTGTAGCTAAGGAAGACTGTGGACTTCTGACTCTCCTTCCTTCCAAGTGCTGGCTGGTGTTTCAGGAGCTTGCCACTATACCCAGCTTTATGCTGACCTTGGGATGGAGCCCAGGACTCTGTGTATGCTAGGCAGGTGCCCTCCTGACTGAACCACACCCTCTGCTCAATTTATCTTTCATCTTTCTTACCACATGCCAGCTGCTAATAGAGTTCTAGCCCAATTACAGGACCCTCCTCTCAAATTTACTAACGGAAGCCTGTCTGCTCCTGCTGCTCAGTGGGGTCTCCATGTCTACCATGCTAAAAAGCCTTCTTCTTTTTTTTTTTTTTTAAATCCTTGTACCAGGCTACTTCTTTTGGTCCACCAACCACTCCCAAATCACGACACAGAGACTTACTATTAGTTTTCAATGCTCGGTCTAGCTTAGGCGTGTTTCTGGCTAGTTCTTTTAACTTAAATTAACCTGTTTCTCTTTATCTACCTTTTACCTCAGGGCTTTTTACCTTTTCTTACTTTCTTGTCTCTATATCTGGCTGGCTTCTGGCCCTGGGCGTCTCCCTCATTCTCTCCTTCTTTCTTTTTGAGCCTAGATTTCTCCTCCTATTTATTCTCTCTGCCTGCTAACCCCACATATCCTTTCTCTGCCTAGCTATTGGCTGTTCAGCTCTTTATTAGATCAATCAGGTGCCCTAGGTGTAAAGGTGAAACAGATGCAACACATCTTTACATAACTAAACACACATCCTTACATTGATAAACAAATACAACATAAACAAAAGGAACACACCTTTACACAGTTAAATTAATACTCCACAGCAAAAACAATGTAACTAGTTAATATATAATATAATA
>CABHPH010140299.1:0-32460 GCA_902168325.1 Peromyscus nudipes
AAAAAAAAAAGTATCCAGTGGAAATTTCAACCTGGTGTTAAATACTCCAATTGAAACTCAGACAAAAAGTCAGCAAGGTTCTAAAAACCTTGAAATTTCTCTTTACACAACTGGCCTGATAGGTATGAAACACACTGAACCCACTTTTTCAAGTACACAGGAAACATTTTTCAAGTTAGACCAAATACTAAACCATGAAGTAGATCTCCAAAAAGCAAAAGAGATTTTAAAATATGTTTTCAACTAAAATGGAGTTACATAAAAACCCCATCAACAGAGTTCCTTCAGAGAAATTCCAAATATTTGGACAGTGGGTATCATATTTCTGAATAATCCATGAGCTATACCAGAGATTAAAAATTAAAAATATTTTGAATTGATTAAATGGAGACATGGAGAATCAAAACAGACAATTTGCAGCTGAAACACTACTTAAAAGAAAATGTATGACTTTAAATGCTTCTGATTTTTTTCTCATGACACATCATCTCCATTTTTCATTGATCACATAGGTGAGAACCTGCTATGTTCCTGGAATCATGCACACCATGCTGAATCGGACAGACTCCGCTCTCTAGAGCTTAGGGCAATGGAGGAAGGGGTACAGTAATCAAGGAATTGCTTATGACTATATTACCATGAATTTTTAAAGGATTTGCTGAAAACATAACATGTTTACATAAAACTAAAGTATTCCCAAACTGCATTTCCAGTTATAGATGCAAATATTAATGAATTCATAACATTAACAATTTTGCTTTTCAAAATTTATAATACAGAACCCAAGTAATCTGATTAAGACTTAGAAAGGGGATGACAGCATCCACTAAACCATCTGGTAAGTCCATTTGTAGTTTTTTTGAGGAATCTACATATTGATTTCCACGGTGGTTTGATTAGATTACATTCCTACCAATCGCATATAACAGATTCCTTTCACCTATGTCCTTGCCAGCAGTTGTTGATATCTGTTTTCATGACTGTCATTCTGACTGGCATGAGATGGAATCTCAGCACAGATTTTATTTGCGGTTGTCTCATAGCTAGTGAAGTTACCCATGTCCCATGTTTATTGGTCATTACCATGTCATCGCTTAAAAACTGTGTGCACATGTCATTAGCCCATTTATTCATTGGAGAGTCGAGTTTTGTTATTTGTGCACTAGAGATAATAGTCCTCTGTTGTTTAGCTAATAAAGGATTTATCCCGTTCTTCAGGCTGTCTCTTTAATCAATTAACTGCTTCCTTTGCTGTAGAGAATGCTTTAAATTTCATGTTTTCCCATTTGTCAAGTGTTGACATTATTTCCTGAGCAGCTGGAGTCCTATTGAGAAATTTCCCACTTATATCCGTTGTCTTGAAGCACTTATCTGACTTTTTCCTTTTAATAGTATCAAATGTTGAGTTCTTAAGTTAATGTTTGTTGCACTTGCAGTTGTTTTTGGTACAAGATAAGAGTTAGGAATCCAGGTTCATTCTGTGTGTAGGTGGATGTACAGTTTTCCTTGTGCCATTTGCTGAGGAGCCTTTTTTTTCTTTTTGATGCATATTTTTGACATCTTTGTGGAAAATTATGTGTCTGGAGCTGCGTGAATTTATTTCTGTATCCTCTATTCTGCCCCATTGATCTACATTTGTTTCTGTTCCTTGGCATATTTGGTTTTGTTATTAGTAACCCATATTATAACTTGATATCAAGTATGGTGACACCTCTAATAGTTTTTCAGTATGGTTTTTTCTTTTAGCTGTATGAGGTCTTTTTATAAATACTAAGATCTTTTTCTCTGTTTCTATGAAGGGTGATGTTGGAATTTTGATGAAGGCTTTATCAAATACATATATGGCTTTTAGTAGGATTTTTTAAGTAGGATCAATTTTGCATTTTCATTCTTCCAATCCATAAGCATGGGAGGTCTTTGCGTCTTCTATTGTCTTCCTCTATTTCATTTTTCAGTGCTTTAAAGTTTTCGTTATACAAGTCCTTCATGCCCTTGGTTAAGTTTATCACAAGCATTTGTGAGGGGAGTCATTTCCTTATTTTTCCCCTCAGCTGACCTGTTATTGGTATATAAAGTATTAGTAATGTTTGTTTGTTTCTTTTGTAACCTTAAACTTTGCACAAAGTTTATAAGATCTTGGAGTTTCCGGTGGAGTCCTTAAGGCATTTTATGTGTAGAATCATATCACACACAAATAATGATACTTTGATTTCTTCCTTTCCTATATGGACTCTTTACATGCCCTTATTTTGTCTTATTGGTCTAACCAAGACTTCAAGCACTATGTTTAATAAAAATGGTGAAAGTTGTTACAGTTGCCTTCTGAATTTTAGTGGAGAAAATTTGAGTTTTCTTCATTTAGTATATTGACTATAGTTTTTTCATAATTGGATTTTTTATGTTATGCTGTATTCTTACCATCTCTAGTCTTTTGGAGGCTTTTAGAATAAAGGAAAATTGGATTTGTCAAGAGATTTCTGAGTCAAGCGAGATGATGATCTGATTTCTCCACTGAGTGCATATGTGTGAAGGATTGCTTTTATTGATTTCCATATGTGGAACCATTCCAGAATCTCTGAAATGAAGCCAATTTGATCATGAAAAATGATCTCTTTGTTGTATTCATATATTTGATTTAGCATGTTATTATTAAGAATTTTTGCGTCATGGTAATTGTTCTATAATTTTCAATTTTCAGTTGTGTCCTTGCCTGTTTCTTCTTAGTATCAGTGTAATTTGTTTTTGTAAAAAAGACATGGAAACAATCTCTTCTATTTTATGGAATAACTTAAAAATTGTTGATCTAATTTTGGGCATTATTTTTAATGTAATTGATTTTAACTGCTTGAATCTTGTCATTGGTAGATTTTTAAAAATTGTTTATCATATATTAGTTTAATTTTAGTAGGCATCTATATCTAGAAATTTTTCAGTTTCTTTTAAATGTCTTTCATTTTAGTATAATTGTTTTTAAGATATGTACTGATGATTTTCTGAATTTTTTATCTATTATCGTGTCTGTTTACATATTTAAAATTATTCAAAAGCTTTTAAAATCAATATCCTAACATTATATGCTGATAACTACAAAAGACAAGGGAAAATGTACTTAAGTACTTAGACTCTACTTAACCATAATTAGAGAGAATATTGACAACCAGATTGAAAAATTTATTAAAAATTTAAAAACTGGTAATGTCAGTGAAACCAAACTTGGTTCATGGAAAAAGGCAACAAAACTAATACACCAACAAAACTAAAGACTAATAAAATGGTTACTGACCCCGGAAAGTAGTTCTAAATTATAGTCTGATAAAGAACCAATACTAAAATATATTTCTAACAACTCAAGAAAAGGGAACCCAATTAAATTATAACAAGGGTGACAACATCCTTATTGCCTTGGATGGTCCCTTGTCTGTTGTTGTTATCTTGTGTAATTTCTACCTACATGACAAAATAGGTGGACAATGTTATGGGTAGGCTGTGGCAGAATTGAAGGTATGCCACTTTTATTAATTCACTGCATTGCAATGAACTCACGAATCAAAGCAGCATGTGGTTCCATTAGCATAGCTACTCAAACATTTGCCCAGTCCCAAACTCTCTACATCTCAATGAATTTCTATACAGTTAGAATAGCAATTCTAATATGATGGGTCTTTGATTCAGATTTTATCCACAAGAAAGGAAAAATTACAAAAGTTAAAGCCAGAAAAAAAATTAGATTTATGTACTTTTTTAATGATCCCTGAGTCATTTAACCATATTCCACTTTTCCTCATGACCCAATATTACTATTTCTCATTCTTCCTACTAAATGTTACACTATACCCACATGTACATTTGACTGCACATGTACATGCATACATTGAACACTAAGCTACACATCTGAGGGAGAATAAACAATTGTTTTTTTTTTCCTTCTGAGATTGGGTGATCGAATGACCTTGCAAATCTAAGCCTGGATTTATACCCAGAGAATTTCATACCCTACCATAGAGATATTTGCACATCCATGCTTATTACTGCTCTTTCTACTATAACAAGCTACTGGAACTAACTAGATATTGTTCCAGAGATGAACGGGTAATGGAAACATGACACATATATAAAATGGAATATTATTCAACTCTAGAGAAAAGAGAAATCACAATTGTTTAGGAAAATATGAACTTAGACTGTATAAATATTAGGCAAGTTCACAGAAGTTCTGCATGAGACTTTTAAGACCAAGGAGGTTTATATCTTGCTCTCTATCCGTTGGACTAATTGTTCTTCTTGAAGCTGGCTGTCATATATTATGGAGTTGAGCAGCTACTGCCAGCCTTGTGAATGAGGCATCTTGGAATTGGGTCCTGCAATCCAAGTCAAGGCTTCAGATATTTGACATCCCCATTGCTATCTCATGAGAAAATGCTGTGGGATGGTCTGTATGTCAAACATGTTGCTTATTGGTCAATGAATAAAACACTGATTGGCCAGTGGTCAGGCAGGAAGAAGTATAGGCGGGACAAGGAGGAGAGAATTCTGGGAAGTGGAAGGCAGAGGAGACACTGCCAGCCGCCACCATGACAAACAGCATGTGAAGATGCCGGTAAGCCACAAGCCATGTGGCAAGGTATAGATTTATAGAAATGGATTAATTTAAGATATAAGGACAATTAGCAAGAAGCCTGCCACGGCCATACAGTTTGTAAGCAATATAAGTCTCTGTGTTTACTTGGTTGGGTTTGAGCAGCTGTGGGACTGGCGGGTGACAGAGATTTGTCCCGATTGTGGGCCCGGTAGGAAAACTCTAGCTGCAAGAAAAGCTGAGCCTGATCAACAAGCTAAAATGCCACTGAAACCTTAATTCACAGAGATAAATGTTTGCGATTGTTTGTTAAAGACACTTATTTTGGAACAACTCTTTCCAATGAGGAAATTAACAACTAATATGAAGGGGCAAAAGATTTAAATGAAAATTTCCTCCCAAAGAAGCTTTAAGCATGACTAATAAGTACATGAAAATGTAATAATATCATTATATCGTTAGGGAAAAGCAAATAAAACTACTGTAAATACATTAGAAAATCTATAATAAAAGATCCTGTGGCTCACATATCTAGCTCAGTGGGAAAGCATATGCTTGGCATGGATGAGGACCTACATTCATTCCCAGCATTGACAAACAAACCAATCTACCAGTCTGATAATGGCAAGGAATGGTGAATGCTTAGCAAACTCCATGCACTGCTGAGGGCAATGTCAAGTTTATTAACATTTATTTAAAAAAGTAAACTTACTAAACAGCAGCAATTCGGTGTTAGGTATCTACTCAAGAAAGGTAACATTATATCTCTATGCAAATATTTATATGTGGTTTTTCATCAAGCCTTATTCATGATCCTTCTTAACTAGAAGCAATCCGACTATGGCATATCTATGCAATGAAATGTTTTTCAATAGTTAAAAGAAGCAGGGCACTCTGCCTTGTCTGTTTTTCTTGTCCAGTTATTTGCATTCCTGTGAACCAAGTTGGAATCTCCAGGAAGCTTTTCCTGAACTCTATTTCCTTGGGACTCAGTTGAATAACCTTCATACTAAGTTGGGTATTTCTGTATTATTATTTATCTAATATTGCATAATAATGAATAGATTGCCTATGCTTCTTTTTCTCTGACATGAGTCCCATGAAAATAGTACTTGTCTTTTTCTTGCCTTTAGAAACTTGAGATAATGGGGGAAAATAAAACATATTTATGGAATGACTGTATAAACAAATAGATGATAGTACATCATGATAACATTAAGAGTGGATTGGAGGGGCCTATGAAAATACTTAACAGTTTGGGCCACTTGCTGATCTTTTAAAGGACTTCAGTTTGGTTCTTAGCATCCGTTTTAGGTGGCCCACAACCAAGTGTAACTCCAGTTCCAGGTGATCTGATTCCTAATTTTGGCTTCCACATTATAATAGCTGTATCTGCTTGCTTCTTGGGTTCATTTGCTCACAAAGCCTTTTTACACCCTTATACCCTAAGGTGATAGCTATCTTTAGTGTTGGGGTGCATTTCTTGGATACAACAGAAAGACAGATGGTGTTTTGGAATCCACTATGTTAGTCTGTGTCTTTTCATTATGGAACTCACACCATTAATACTGAGAGTTATAAATTAGCAATAATTTTATTTTTGTTGGTTTGTTGATATGGTTGTGGGTGCTTTCCCTCCTCTTTTGACTTACTGGTCTTTTAGGATGTGGTTAATCTTTCAGACTGAAGCTTTCTTTCCAGTGCCTTCAGTAGAGGGGAATTGGTAGACAGAAATAGATTAAATTTGTTTTAATCAAGGTACATTTTTCTTTCTCCTTTGATTTTGATTGATAGTTTTGCTGGGTATAGTAGTCTGGACTGGCAGCTGTAGTCTTTCAGAGTTTGTAGAACAACCACCCAGGTTTTTCTGACTTTCAGGGGTCTCTGTTGTTATCCTACTGCTCCTGCCTTCATTTGGTATTTTCCTTCTTTAATGTCTTGCCTTTGTTCTGTACATTTAGAGTTTGGATTATTATGTATTGTGGGAAATTTCTTTTTCTGATTCAATCTACTTGGAGTTCTGCATCATTCTTGCACCTTGATAGGCATTTCCTTTTTTACAGTGGGGAAATTTTTTCCATGATTTTGTTAAAAATACTTTCTGTGTCTTTGACCTGGGCTTCTTCTTCTTCCTTTATACCTACTGTTCATAGATTTAATCTTTCCATTGTGTCCCAGATTTCCTAGATTTTTTGTGCTTGGATTTTTTTTTTTTTAGATTTAACATTTTCTTTGACTGAGCTGTTACCTGGTCTTCAAGACCTGAAATTCTTTCATGCATAAGTAATCTATTGGTGAAGTTTATCTCTGAGGTTTTTGTTTGACATCCTAAGGTTTTTATTTCAAGTTTTATTTCATTTTGAGTTTTCTTTAGCAATTCTATTTCTTTGTTAAATCCTACTTTATGACTTGGAATGTTTAAATGTTTTCCTTTTATTTTCATTCTCTTCATTAAGGCATTTATTTATATCATTTTAAGGTTCTCGGACATATCTATAATTGCTTTTTATTTTGGAGTCCTTGTCTTGTCCTTCAGCTATGTTGCATTTTTTTTAACCTACTGTAATAGCATTACTGGGTTCTGGTGGAAGCATGCTGTCTTGGCCATTCCAGTTTGTGTTTTTGCACTGGGGTCTAGGCTTCTGGAGTTATGATGTTTGAGGTGTTTCTTGGTGTAGTTATCTGGTTTTGTCTTTGTAGGATGGTGTTCTCCTCTCTTTGGTTGCTGTTACCTACTCTGGATCCTAGGCAAATGTGGTGGCTATGGAGTTCCTGGTATTGAGTGTTTCTGCAGGTCTGTGAGTGACACAAATGAATGAAGATGGGCTAGAAGGAAAGGCTAATAGGGGTTACTGGGAAAATAACTGGAGGAACCCTGGCTCTGCACCAAGAGGCAGCGTCTGCACAGGGCATGGAGATGTGTGGGAGGAAGGGCTACTGCAAACAGGCTACTGCAGGACTAAGATTAAATCTCAAGAGACCCGAAGGGAGTACAGGAAGGATAGTAAAACTCACCTACACTTTTCTTAGCCCTGTATGGCCAGTGGGGTTCTTGGTAGAAAGTGTTTTTGCATGTTGGTAGCTTTCAAAAAGAAATGGAGATGGGCTGGAAAGGAAGGCTGAGAAGGTGAGGGCAAAACTATGGGGATAGTGGCTTTGGGCCAAGAGGCAGAGTAAAATTCCACTTTTAATTTTACAGAGTCCCTTGCAAATTATGTAGCTGATCCCAGGGATAGAGGAGGACATATTCTTTCAAATGTCAGGATTTTTAAGGATATTTTATTTTAGAGCAAGACTGGATAAAATACTGGACTTTTCCTATCTTGAGAGCATAAGAGAACTTAGAATAGCATTCATACTAATATAAGTGACCTGTTACTTATGAAAAATAGTTACAGAAAGGCAGAGGATGGAATAGAACTAATGCATATCAATTTAGAAAAATAAATAGATCGCTAATACAAAAATTGAAAGTTTTATGATATTTATACTCAGAAATTAATTAAAGTGAATTATAATCCTAAAAGTGACAGGTAACGTGTAGAATAGATTTTAGAGGTCCATAGAGAACATAGGAGAACATTATCTTCTCCCAGAGAGGCTAAATTTTGCCTATATAAGACTCAAAAATAGTCAAAATAAAGAAATAACTCATAAACTTGATCAAAATTCTCTTCTAAAATCAGAATGGTTGAAGGAGGCAAGGGTGAGTAAAAGGAAGGAAGAACACAAGATTTAAAAATTGGTAAGCATACAGAGCAACCAAACCCACAAAATATTCCTTAAGTTGTTCAAATTTTGTGTAAGAACTTATGAAAAGTTGATATTATACTGTGTGTGTGTGTGTGCGTGCGTGTGTGTGTGTGTGTGTGTGTGTGTATAAAACAAGGTACTAACATTTGTAAAGAAATATTAAAAGGTACTAGCTATAACTAACTAGTAGGAGTGTCATATAATTGGAAAATTATATCATTGTTTATGTTTGAGACATTTGTTTAGATGTGTTATATAACTCATGCTTTAGAAAGTTTTTAAAAAGTGGATAGGAAATGCAAATGCACCCGATTCAATACAGAATCCTCTCAGTTCGCAATGACTCACAGTAGGAACTTAATGTCCAGATACTGATGTCATAACATAAAGGCACAAACACGAGAAACCTGAGCAGAGAGCGTAGCTGGTTGTTGGTAAGGGCATTTCTTTGATCCATGTGCCTTGTGCCTTATGTGGGGAGTGTGTACTTCTGGGGAACACTCACACATCGTGAAAGGACTTCTTAGCACTGTTGTGCGGGAGGAGGGCAGCACACCAGACTGGCCACAGAGGACAACACCCATAACCTCCCGAGTCTCTGACCTCGATCTGGGTCTTGCGTCTGAAGCCATCTTTGGTTTTCCCTCTCAGCATCTTACTACATGCTACACCCCACTGTTTTCTTCAGCCATATCTGTTGCTTCCCTTCTTTCTTAACTTGGTTGTGGCTTAATGTGCTCTCCCTTTCCCACTTTTATCAGGTTAAAACTCAGCTGATTTATCTGAGACCCTTCTTTTCTATCATAAGAATTTAATGCTATATATTTCCCCCTAAGCTTCACTTTAGATATAACCCCCAAATTTGATCTATTTGTGCTTTCATTTTCATCCAATAAAAACATTTTTAACATCTCTTGTGACTCCTCCTTGACCCCTCTGCGAATTAAAAGTACACTAAAATTTTTTCAGATACCTTGGGAATTTCCAGGTATCTTTGCTGCTAATGATTTCTGGCTTAATCCTTTTGTGATCCAAGAACAAAGTTTATATTATTTCATCTTTTTTTTAAGTTGCTATGATTTGTTTCACAATTCAGAGTATAGTCTATTTTGGGAAATTGTCCATGTGCATTTGAAAACATTTTTCTACTCTTGGAGTATTGTAGGAATGTTAACAAGCACAAATTATTCATGAGTGCTAAAGGCTTCAGCTATAATTGTGTATCTGCATGTTTCTCCTTTCAAATTTATCTGGGGTTTTAAAGGGTAATAATGTCTAACAAAATTTGCTCTTCAATAAAGTCTTCAGTGTACATACTAATCATCACTATACAAATGTCATTTCTTGAATACCTTCAGTGCCCTAAACAAAAACCCCATTCCTGAAAAACTTATCACAACTCCTCACGTTCCCAAATCTATTTTCCCTATGTATTCTCCACAGGCCATATAAGTAGAATCAGACAATATTGGTACCTTTGGCTTATAAATTTAACATAGTGTGTTCATCCACATTAAACCAGCATTAGTACTTCATTCTTTTTTATGGCTGCATACTTTTCTTCCTAGTGAACATAGCCCTGAGCTGTTGTCCAGCTGTTGCCCCTGTTCAAGTCTTTGTTTTTAATATTTTAGGATTATAAACAGAAATGATCATAATATCTGTAGCTTCTGAGGGACTGCCAAACTATTTTTTCAAGAACTGTGATTTTAATATTTCTGTAAGCAGGGTATGAAGGTTCCAGATTTTCCATTTCATCATCAACCTCACTTCTGTTTCTTTTTATCTTAGGAACTCTGAAATTGTGGTGCTTTATGATCTTGATTTTCTTAAAACTATCGAGCTTCTTCTTTAATGTGATGACTAACCATTTGTGTGTCTTCTTTGGAGAAATGCTATGATGACCCAAGTCCTTCATTCACTTTTAAATTGCATTGCTAGTCTTTCATGTCACATTTTAGAAGTATTATCAGTCACACAGTTTACCAACATTTCACCTGGTTTTCCTTTCACATTCTGGGTAATACTATGATGGACAAAAGTTTCTAATTTTGAGGAATTCCAAGTTACCTTGCTCATGCCTTTGTTGTTATATGTAAGATTTCATTGCCAAATCCAAGGCTATGAAGGTTTACTGCTATGGTTTTCTCCTACAGTCTTACGGATTTAGATCAATTATTGGGATTATTGATTCATTTTGGGGTAGTTTGTCATATATTGCATAATGTAGTCTGCCTGAAAACTATTAAAATATTTAATTGTTACAGAGTCCAAGAGGAAGGAACAGGATGAATTTATCAAAAGGTAACATATCAAAGAATTTAGGGCTATCATTTAAAACAAATAAGTGGAAAGTATAGTTGAAGTTATCTTGGTCCTGCCTGGCTCTCACAGCCCCATGGTCCTGCAGCCACTCAGACCCAAGTAAACACACAGAGGCTTATATTATTTTTAAACTATGGTCATGGTAGGCTTCTTACTAGCTAGCTCTTATATCTTAAATGAACTCATTTCTATAAATCTATACTTTGCCATGTAGCTCGTAGCTTACCGGTACCTTTACATCTTGTTTCTTCTGGTGGCTACCAGTGTCTCCCAGCTCTCTTTTCTTCTCTCCTATCTCTCCAGTTAGAATGTCCCTCCTAACCTTATTCTGCCTCACCATTGGCCAAACAGCTTTATTTATCAACCAATCAGAGCAACATATTTTCACAGCATACAGAATGGCATCACCCATCAGGAAAGAGAAGATATCAACACTAGGAGATGAATGCACAGAAGTGATACCCTGGATAAGGCCTTGCACAGACTCAAGAAAGAAGCTTCTGAGGCAGTGGCTGAAAGAGCCACGTTTTGCCATCTGTCTTGATGTACAAAGAAGTGTGCACTCAAGTGATTTTCTGGTGCAATATACAATAATTCCTTCAGGGATTGTTCAAAGAAATATATGACTTTACTCCTTATAATCTGAAAAAGTTCTTCTACCATTTTGATGTATCCTAACCAAAAAAGATCAAGTTTTAGGATATCACTTAGATTTTTTTCAAACATAACCACATTTCACAAAAGCAAATGCAACCCCTAACACTTTCGATGGTGTCTTTTCCTTCCTATATACCAAGATCTCACAGCTGCAAACTGTGCCACAACAATAAAGCTGATTACACACTCAAAATGACCAGGGACTGCAAAAAAGTAAATAAATAAATGAAGAAAGAAACTTCTTTTAAAAAAAGTCTGTAAATGCTTCCAATTTATGAAATTGTTTGAATTTGCTTAGTTGATGTAGGAAGAAAAATGCAGCCAATTATGTTTTCACAGTCATATTTCTTATATTGGTGTGGTTTATTAAAACTGTAGGATATATTTAAGGAGTAGAACTGATTGTGATTGATTCTGAAGTCTGTTTGATCTTTAGTTCATTTTACCAGGGGAAACTAAAGAAGAGGGAGGGGATTACCTTTTCCTTAGGGCAAGGTACTGGTCTGAATGGTTTTGATCTGTTATCACATTTATTTCTCAAACAAACTCTGTGGCAAGTATTATCAACCTCATTCTTAATACTGAAGAGTTTGAGGCCAGGAAAAAGTGAGTAACTTTTCTGAAGTGACACAGAGTAATTTTCACAGATAGAATTTGAACTCATGGCTGGCTGTAAAACCATTATGCATTCCAATATGTTGAACTGTTCAGGTCAGAAAGCTGTCCACAGCAAGGACCCGAGGCTTGGGAATGTTCAGTTTGATGTTAAAAACAAAGAATCACAAGGTGATAACAGCAGTGGACATTGAAACTAATACATACTTTCACATTATTTGTCTTTTAGAATCATGACCACTTTGTATCTCTAGAAAATGTATGTGAGAATGAGTCAGTGTAATTACCAACTTCACATGATCGCTGATACCAGCAGAAAACATTGTGGTTTAGGTGGGCATGCTCTACCTGCAATGGGCTTGATTTTCTGATGTGTTGGAATTTCTGTTACAAAAATAGTCCGGTGGTGAAGAAAAGGACAGAGGTGGAAGCTACAAGATCACAGGCTGGCTGAAATGATCCAATTTTAGCTCGAGTCTTTGTGAGAGGCAGCCAACTATCCACTGTTGTTTCCAAAGGAACCTGTGGGCCCTGGGATGATGCCTACTCATGTTGTCTGTTATCCAGCTGGAATGAAATTAGGTTAACAGTTGCACTGGGCCAAATTGGGAGAGCATTACCTTCCGGTGCTGTCCATCACTAGGAATGGGAAAGCAGGCTATTATGTCAAAGGATGAAGTCCAGCCTTCTTTTTCCTGAAAAATGCAGGCACAGAAACAAAAATTAACACTATGGCTGAAAGTTAAGGATAAATTCCAATTCTGGGGGGAAACTGAGTGCTCAAAAGGAAGTGTATTGTAGAATCCTAGGCTTACAGACATGGGAGCACAGAGGCCCTTCCAAAACTGCATACCATAACAGCAACATCAACTCCTATTACTTTACAATCTCACCTGTTCCTGTAGAACTAGCCCTATACTTCAGGGTCTATAGATGAAGCCTCCACAAGACTTCCTCCCTTACTTTAGGTTAATTGAAGAGTTTAAGGCTTGACACTGGTTCTGGAGGCCATGGCTCCTGATACTGCAGAAGCAGGAGCCCCTGAATTCAAATCCCCACTACTCATGCAAACATTGACTACCTTGACTAGGTAGTGTGAATCTGAAATCTCATCACTCCTTGAACCACATGAGCAGTGGCGATAAGAGAATACCCTGAAGCTCAGGGGTCAGCTAGCCTGTTGCAAACACCAAGGAGATCTTGTCTCTAATAAAGTGGAAGGTAAGGATAATATCTCAGGGTTGTCTTCTTACCTCTACATATGTGCCATATTCACATATGAATGAACACCCACACCACCCCCACAAGATGATCATATCATTTATACATACACACACATATGAACAAAAATGTTTTATACAGATTTAAGTTAATAGTAGATATGGAATTAGCAACACAGTGGACAGAACAGTCAATATTAACAGTCTTCAATCACTTCTTTATTTCTCCATTCACTCAGCAAGCACTTACTAAAGCCCAGATATAGTGACTTTTTTGGTTACAGAACATATTTTAAGTGGCAGGAGAAATGGCCTAGAGGTTAATAGCGCTTGCTGCTCTTGCAGAGGACCTGGATTTGTTTCCCAGCAACCATATTGTAGCTCACAACTGTCTGTTACTCCAGTTCCAGGGGATCCAAACCCCTCCTGTAGTCACACTGGGCATGCATGCAGAGTACATGCACATACACACAGGAAAAGACACACAATAAATATATATATTTTTAAGTAAAAGAATGTATTTTAAGTAAGCCTTGGTGATATTTTTGTTCATGTAAAATATATATGCTTATTTTATTTGATCTAACATTTGCTTCTGATCGATCAATAAACAAACAACAGTTAAGTGCCAATTATAAGATAATTCCTTTACTTGATCAAAAACTATTATATTTTATGAAGCAGGGACTCACTATGTATATATTTCAGGATGATCTCAACTTATGATCCTGTTGCCCCAGTCTCCTGAGTTCTGGGATTATAAAACTATGCTGTCTTGCTTGGTCATACACTATTTCTTTATCATTACAGATTTTGTTTTCCATTCCTATAATTTATTTAAATTCACCATAAAATGATGCATAAATGTCTCTGGAATTAAAGAATACTCCTTTGAATGCTGGTTATGTCTCGAAGGGTAGAGAACTTGTTCCAAATCCTAATGACATGAGTTTAGTCTCTGGAACCCCAGGTGGCAGAAGGAGATGACTTCCATAAGTCATCTTCTGACCTCCACACACACATAATAAAATAAATGTATATCAATTTTTTAAACAAAAATCACTTTTTTTGTCCTATCAAATATTTGAAGGTGACTAGTATGTGATGGAAACAACACAGAAAGTTTATATAGTAACTCATAATAACCCTATGAAGTTTATATACTTATACTTTATATACATGAGCACCGAGGCTCAGAAAGGTTCACTGAACTGTTCTATATGCATGCAGCATTGTCCACAAACATGTACTATACTTTGACCAATGCCACCTCTGCTGAAGTCCTTTTTGTCATTCTCAGCCACATTTCAGGATGGAGCCCTTGAAATTCACTTCCTTCTAGTGTTACATCCAATTTACAGAACTCAGATTTACTTGTCTCCTGCTTCCCCTTAAAATTGCCACTTGCTCCCTGGAGAGCTGGAGAGCCTCTACATTCATTGCTGTGGAATCAGCTGGTAGCTTTTGTGGATGAGAAGGATGGGCTTTGGAATGAACGACGTGGTCATGTTCACCCAGGACCCAGGAAGGTGTCATGGCCATTCTACAGAGTCTTCCAAGGGATTCAGCATTTTCTGTCTCTCAGGACTGAGTTGAGGGATGCTGTTGTAGTAGTTGTTCTGCAGGGCTGTGTGGTTGGAGTTGGGAAGAGTAAGTTTGTAATGTGCATGGTAAACTTGGGCCAATGGCTAAAGGAGATGTAGGACGGGAGAATGAGAGACCTGGACAATTAAAGTCCTCTTTCTTTTCCACCCTTTAGATTGGAGCACAACTTAGGAAGTTTCATGTCATCTGTCCAGACACCAAAAAGCTGACTCTGCTTTCTCACTTATCTGTAAAGCACTCCCAGTCTGACGCTTGCCCCATGCTCCTGGTTGCTCTGGTTGTTGCTGCTTTAGGACTTCACTTCCCAGGGAAACATTAGCCCCAGTCTGTTCACAGGGAACATTAAGGTGCAGCAGTCCTTGCACAGATTTCGTCAGGTTCAATAGGCTCACACCCCCACTTCTCCACTGTACCCCACTCACTGACATTTCCAGTGATATACTCGCAGCAACCCAAAGGACCATATTTTCAGCATTTATTTAGTTTGAACCCTCTACTGCACATAAACATTTCTCTTCAGAATGCCTTGAAATGTTACTCTAATTCTCCTTTTGCTTACTTTTTGCTAACTTTTATGTCATTTGTGGACTCTGTATCCTCGATCACATGCTAAATGTTGGACTTCAGTAAAATTGTTCCTTTTTTCTATTTTATCTATTTTTTCTACTTTGGCTATTTTGTCTACTCATGATTTTACCTACCTGCATGTTGATAGAGCCCAAATTCATTTGATTATTATAAACCTTTCTCTCCTCAACTTCAAACTCACAATTTCTCTTCCTAGCCGAATACCCTATAAACATGTTGCATTTACCATACCCAAAGTTATATGCATACCCCCAGGCCTGTGTCTGCGTCAGATTTTTCATTTATATTTCAAAATCGTCTTTTCCCCCCTTAAGCACCCTGCTTTGTGCTCTGGAAGACAGAGTTGTACTGAGAAGCACAAAGGGCGTCCTTGTTCTCCAGCTCCTCATTGAATCCAGCCATTCCACAAACAGACACTGTATGTTAGAGGCAGCACAGACTTGAAATGTGAGTACTATAGCTTCAGCATAAATCTGGAATGGTCAACATAAGCTGGATGTATCCCTTGACATATGGACACAATTCTTGCTAGGCAGTCTTTCTGAGCAAATATTCTAAACTCTTATGATCCAGAATCTTATGCCACATTATGTAATTATCACCCCTTTATCTGTCATGAAACTACTGTGGATAGTTTGTTTCTCTTTCCTAATGGCTGTGGTGCTTACAGATTAAGTATGTGCTCATATATATGCCACATTGAAAGTGGACATGCAATAATAAGATTGTCCTCGACTTCAAAAAATTGATAGCGCATTTGAACCTAACACTAGTGTGTGGAAAAAACAGATTCTTAAGAATGCTATTTTATCTGGGCTTTGCCAGCTTGACAGGAACTTAGGAATAATCTGGAAGAGAGACTCTTATTTGAGAAAATACCCCTGTAAGACTGCCCTGTAGACATGTCTTGGTCAACGGTTTTTGTAGGAGGGCTCAGCCTACTGTGGGTGGTGCCACCACTGGAAAGGCGGTCCTGGGTTATATAAGAAAGCAGGCCAAGCAAGCCATGAGAAGCAGGATCATAAGCAGAATTTCTCCATGACCTCTGCTTCAGTTATGGCCCTCATGTTCCTGCTGTGAATTCCTGCTTTGGCTTCACCTGACGGTGGGCTGTATGCCGTATCAACTCTTTCTTCTACAAATTGCTTTGGGCCATATTTTTTTTTTAATCACAGCAATAGAAAACAAACAAAAATAGAAAGAAGTTGGTACAAAGTTCATGGGATATTGCTGTGACAGACGTGACCACATTTTGGGGAGGATGGTGGAATGACTTTGGAATGTTTGGCAGGAACTGCTACTGAGCACTCAGAGTTTAATGAGCTGTTGTTGGGAAAGCGTGACAGACAGGAATGCGGAAAGAGATGCAGATGATGGAGAACTGACTTATGAAGTTTCAGAGGGAAACAAAGACTATACTAGCCATTTGTGTGATATTTTGAATTAAGAATATGTAGAGTCTGGTCAGCTAGATCTGAAGAATCAGTGGTAATTAGCAAGAGACTAGCACCACAGAAGTGAAACCTTTGTTTTGCTGGGATAGTCAATGCTGGTTAGCGGAGGCTGATAAATTAGAAGTGATTAAAGGGACTTACATCATCGACATTAAGTCTTCTGGGAATATTTCCTCTGGGTCAGCACACAGAAACCGTGGTTCAGGAAAACCAAAGCAGCATCTCATTCAGGCAACTAAACTTATTAATATATAAGCATCTCTCTTATCATAATGGCTTTGAAGGTAGGAAGTAGTCATGGAAATAAACTGAGGTGGCACAGTGAGAGGCCACCAAAGCAGCAGCCTGAGTTGCCGTGGAGACCCCAGAGTTAAAGAGGTCAGGGGAGGAATCTGAGTCTTGGCACAATGATAGATCAGAAGAGATCACTGATGAAGATGTAGCCAGTCACAGTTAAGCTGCAAACTCCAGGATTGAAGGGGGCCATAGAAAGAAGTAGAAGTTTGATTTGAATGTGACTGTGCTCTGGTTCTTCCCTCTCAGAGTAGAGAAATGATTTAACTTGTTTTTTTTATTCTAATGTTGAAAGACAATAGAGTTTTAAAGAGACATTGGTTTTTTAATGATTTAGTAACAACACCAGAGTACAAACATTTACAGTGGGTGATCTCACAAACACAGTCTCCATCAAACCTGAATCCTTCATTAAGACCACAAGTCATAAAGAGTGGCTGATGGAAGAAAGTTATAAAACTCTACCCTTCATTACTGTGTCATTCTCGAGAAATGGCATCAACCAAGATGTCAAACAAATAAGGAACTGTGGTACATATACATAAATGGGACATTATTCAGCTATAAAAAATGGCCTCATGAAATGTGTAGGTAAATGAATAGAACTGGAAAAATTACACTGAGAAGTACCACTCAGACCTCTAAAGACATACTCTACATGTTCTTTTACATATAAAGGTCATATCTTTAAATCTTTTGTTTTGCATGTTTAACAGGGAGTATGCATGTGAGCTAGTCAACTAGAAATGGACCATTGGTGGAGGGAGTGAATTTATGGAGTGGGCAGTAGAATATAGGTGAAATGAAAGTAGAGATGGGGGATACTGGAGGCAGAAGACGTCAACGGGTATTGGAGTGATGAGGAGGCAAAGGAAGGCTTAACCAAATGACGTATCCATGAAGAAGCTAGCTAGAAATCTGTCATCTTTCAATCCAAATAGAAACGGAAAGGGGGACAGAATGTGTGAAGACAGGTGGAGAGTGCTGGGAGCTAAGGGCCTAATCAGAGATAATGATAGGAGTGGTGTTAACCAAAACTAAGGATGCGTGACAAAGCTTTATGAAACCCCATAAGTTTATAAGATAATTAAAAATATAATTCTTTTAAGCAAGAGAAGTTTGAATAGAAGTAATCCACATTAGTAAGCTACTTTCTCCTGAAGACACTCATTAGAAGTTCTCAGTGCTAAGTGTTGGTTACTTCCCTACACATTAGTGGTCAGAGAGGCCCCCAAGCAGTATAAGCTATTGTCATTGTAATTGGTTGTCTACCATAATCAGAGATAAGACCCTGTTTTTGAAGATACCACATATTTTGCAAGACACACAGAAATCAGTTTTGAGCTGACTATTAAACTCTTCCAACTTTGGTACGGAAGCTTCTTATTGAAGTGGATAGTGATTAGTGCAGAGACCCATTACTGTTAAAAATGCTGTGAATAAGTGATGATGGGTGATCAGCCATAGGTTGATAGCCCTATGCCCTCACAAAGTCTCAGGGAACATTCCAGAAGAGGAGGTGGATAGCATGTAAGAGCTGGAGAATGGGGAGGAATATGGTGAAATGTCATCTGATCATGACATGGCCATTGTGTACATGAACTCATAGAACTTATACTTACTTACATAAGGTACACACAAGACAAACTTCGGCATGGGAGATGGAGGAGTTCCCAAGGTCTCATCCCTAGCTCGAGAGGATTTGGCAGTGATGGCTGCTGAAAATTGGTAGTTACTTTTCTTTAGGGGTGTGGAAAATGGTGGGTTGCTCTTACCCCAGAGGATGACACAATGTTTGTGTACACATGGATAGCACTAACTGGACCCAGTGGCTTAAAACTGTAATCAAATAATTATAAAAGGAAGAGGTGAAATTTGAAGGGAGATATAAGAGATAATCCTAGGAGGTGTTGGAGGGGAGAATGAGAAAGGGCTATGATCACGATGCATTGTATAGGTTGAGAAATGGCTCAACAATTTAGAAAACTGCCTGCTCTTCCAAAGGACTGGCCTTCACTACTTACTTATTAATTTATTGAATAAACACATTGTACATAACTGCTGTGCTATGGGTTATGGGTTTAATGTTTGTTTCCCTACAAATTCATTAAGTTTATATCTAAATGTCAGTCTGGAGAATATTTTGAGGTAGGAACTAAGAGGTAGGGATTAGGAGGCAATTAGGTCATGAAGAGGAGCCTTTATGAGTGACATCAATGCTTCCCTTAAGACAGGTAATAGAGCTATCCCATTCTTTCCCTGCAGTGTGGTAATATAATGAGAAGCTGGCACTGTATAAGCTGGATGTAGGCTTTCTCCAGATCCTGACCACACTCCTCCACAGATATCTTTTTATTCTCCAGAACTCTGGCAAATGGACCATTTTTGCTCTTAAGACATCTAAACTACTTTGTCTTAGTAACTAAAAGCAAGCCATCAAGCACAAGCCTAAGTGCTGGGAGTAATAATTAAAACTGCAGATATGATTTGTTCAATTCCCAAACTCACATATTAGTTACAACTGGAGAAATAAACAAGGACTATGTGAGTTCTCTGCTCAGGAAAACAACAAAGCACAGACAGGGAAATGTGCTACATAAGACATCTGAGAGAAGGATGTAAGTGGGCAGGGGATATTACTAGGTAGAAATGAGTGCCTTGTTCAAGTGAAGTTACACTGAACTCTTTCAGGCACCCCAGTGTAGAGCATATCTGAATCTATCAATTAATAAGATAGTCATGAGTTGGATGAAGGTCAGAGACAGCCAAAATCGAACTTGTTTCATGCAAATGAATGTAGAGATGTGCTTTATTAGCCAAGAAAAACAAGCTAATTAAAAAAATATTCTTCTGTACCTGTTATTTGGAGTTTTGAATTTATTTTGTTTTGATATTTTTTAAATCTGCAATTATACTTGCTAATACTATGCCTCAGAGTCATTACAATCAGTGAAAATTTTGTCATGCACAATGCCCCGCATTGCAAACTTTTATCATGGTACATGGCATTGTCAAAGATTGAAAGGAGAATTGAGAAGGGGATTGGCAGATGGAGTCTCGGACTGGGAACTGCTGTAGATATTTTTGATGTTTGCATTTTTTGCTTATGTATATCCATTTTTTTCACCATGTTTACATCGAAAGAAGGCTGAGAAAGATTCATACTGTCAGTCTCTGGTTATTTAGGGTATCCCTGACTCCTCTTTTCCCTGCTACCCATAAGAATATTCCTTCTTTCTCTTTTGCTTTATCCTAATCACCATTCAGCCATTGTTTGGATGTTTTCGTAACGTCTATATTGTACAAATATCCATTGTATTGGCTAGTTTTTGTCCATTTGACACAGGCTATAAACAGATGAGAAGAGGGAACATCAATTGAGAAAATGCTCCCACCAGATTGGTCAATGGGTATTTTATTAATGGTTGATGTGGGAGGACCTAAATCACTGTGGGGAGTGGTACCCCTGGACTGGTGGTCCTCTATGCCATAAGAAAACTGCCGGGCGGCGGTGGCGCACGCCTTTAATCCCAGCACTTGGGAGGCAGAGCCAGGTGGATCTCTGTGAGTTCGAGGCCAGCCTGGGCTACCAAGTGAGTTCCAGGAAAGGTGCAAAGCTACACAGAGAAACCCTGTCTCGAAAAAACAAAAAAACAACAAAAAAAAAAAAAACAAAAAAAAAGAAAAAAAAAGAAAACTGACTGAGCAAACCTTGAGTAACAAACCAGAAAGTACTACTCCATGGTTTCTGCTCCAATTCATACCTCCAGGTCACTGCCTTGAGTTCCTGCCCAGACTTCTTTCAATGATGGACTGTCATGTAGAACTGTAAGCTGAAATATCTCGCCCACCCCTTCAAATTGCTTTTGGTCATGCAATTTTACCACAGCAATAGGAACCCTAACTAAGACATCAACTTTTTTGATTTTTTTTTTTTTTTTTACAATTAGCAATTAGTGGGACTTCAGTTTTAGTAGAGAGCTACATATAGACATTCTGCTGACAATTCAGTCTTGCCATTCAGTGTGAAGAATGTGACCCTTCTTAAAACACATGCAGATTCAGTAGCACCAAGGACTACAGGGTGCCAAATGTAGGAGCATTATTTTGGCATGTGTGTATATGTTAAGAAAAGGCAGGGGAGCTGTCACAAAATAGTTTATAATATCTCTTATAAGACAAAACAAAAATAATTGAAAAACAAACTTGGAACACAGTGGTGACTCATAGCACCTTTTCTGATAGAATTCCAGAATCTCCATTCTCTTTGAGGAATGGGTACATGATTTCCTTTCTGTTGTGGACACATGCTTTTAGGTAAGACAGTATTTTACCTTCCAATCACACAATGTCAAGCTAAAGCCATTGTGCTACAGAACTGAACCTTCTGCCACTTCAACAACCCCTGAGTGCTGACTGTTGGCTCATTTTTCTCTCTACTTGATGGGCTGGTGACAAGATACACATAAGCAGAATTATCTATGACAATGGGCCACTGAACAGCGGACCTTGGAAAAGTTAAAGCAACAAGTGAATGATTGTCCTTACTGCAACCAGATCCAAGCCAGAGTTTCAATTATACACATGAACTTCACTAATAGTTTGTAAGATTCCAGATATTCGGATTATTTTAAGAATATTTATTAGATTTGCTATTGACAGTATTATACACTTATTGATATCTCTGAGCCACATGATTTTCAAGCTCTTGATGGAGATTTTTACATTATTATTTAGACAGCTAAAAAGTGTGTGTGTGAGTGTGTGTGTGTGTGTGTGTGTGTGTGTGTGTGTGTGTGGTTAATGTACCAGTGAGCAGGTGGAGGGAATTCTTTTTTACGAACAGGTTGGTGGCTTCTTTAAATTTTATTCCTACTTGATGTTGGAAAGCTTGGTATATGTTGTTCAAAGCTATCTGCTTACTTTTAGAGTCATTTTATGAAAGGAAGTGCATTTGGAATTTAAACCTTTGCTTCCGTCTCCCCACCCATATCATGTACAATAAGCCATTTACCTTTTTCTCCAGGCGCTATATACGTACTCATCTTTGTATTATTTATGATTTAAATGCCATATTTTTCATCCTCAGTTTATCGCTTGCTTTTATTCCTTTAAATATTATCAGTGGAGATTTCCATATTGGGCCACATGAATGAACCTGGGAATTTAGTCAAACATTGGGTCAATTTTATTCAATCCCATCTTATCTGATTTTTATTTCTCCTTGCTTGATAAGTTTAGTAAATTTACTTCTCTTATTCTGCCTATTGTCAAGAATACAGAGCCAGTGAGATGGCTCAGTGGGGAAAGGCACTTGCCACTAAGCCTGGGGACCTGAATTTGATCCCTGAGACTCACAGAGTAGAAGGAGAGAATTGACTCCTGAAAATTGTTATCTGACCTCCATACACTTCCATGCACAAATAAATAAATGTAATGAAATAGAATATAAGGCTTTCTGTGATGTGACTTTGCTATTAAGAAGTGTAGACTTTACTGACGTACCAGCATATCTGAGAAGTTTGTAATGCCTTTTGTAGCACTTTCACTAGATAATATTTTATGCCAACTACCGGTTGTTATTGATTTACTCGCTTTTGTGTGAATGTGGTGTATATGTGTGTGCACATGTGGGCATGTGTGGAAGTTAGAGGTGGATGAGGCCTGTACTCCTCTATCACTCACCACCTTAGTTTTTTAAGACAGCCTCTCATTGAACTTGCTGCTCGCCATCTTGGCTAGACTGGCTGGTGAGGAAGCATCTGGAATCTGCCTGTCTTAGACTCCCCTCTGTTCATCTCTGGAGTTACAACGAATGCACCATAAGAGTAGATTTTAGGTGGTTTCTGGCAAGCCAAATTCAGTCCTTTATACATGAGGAACAAGTACTTTATGCTCTGATCTCTCTTCCTAGCTGTGGATTAGTGTTTTAGATGAACTATTTCATTTTATATTTATGGCATCCTCAGACAACATGAATTACTTTCCTTTAAGATTAGGGAGTTGAGTTCCAGAGAACTTTATTAACCAATGCTGAGCTTTATAGCTGGCAAATGATACAACCTGGACGAGGACACCGGCATCCTGTATCTTAGATACCCACCCTTATTTACTCTACCCACATAGCTTAAAGGGGCTGCCAGATGCATGTATAATTTTTCTGCCACAGAACACAGCTGTTTAAAATGTTTAGAGACGATGTAGCACAAATTAGCGCTTTTGAAATTCATAAAGTAGACAAAATGAATAAACCAAACCATCCAAGGAAAGAATCACGGCTGATTTTAGTTTAGTACTTGATGAGAACACAGTATTTGTGTATGAGAAGAGGAATATAGTAAGAATGTTCAGGGAATTCCAGATGACTGTACAGAAACTAGGAGGAAACCAGAGTCAAAACATTATGAGCTCTCACACCTTGCATCTCTATATCACAGCAATTTTATTGATAAAATAACAAGTTTTATCATTATTCCTAAGTTGTAAAATTATATAACATGAGAAACCTCTACAGATGAAAAGCCTGTTATGACTTCTAACTATGATAAGACAGATTAGGATAGCATCCTTGGGAAGAAGGTCCACTGGCTAAGAAAACTTTCTTTGTAAGCAGGAGGATCTGAGTTCAAATACCAAGCACTCACAGAAAAAGCCAGGTATAGTTGCATATACCTGTAACCTTAGCACTGGGAGGCAGAAACGGACAGCTCCTCTGAGCTCACTAGCCCAAGAGCTTCCGGTCAATTCAAGACCTCTCTTAAGGCATAGGAAGAAAGCAGCAGAGGAGGACAGTGGGTATCCTGCTTTGGCCTTTGCAAGTATGAATATGAGCAGGTGATCTATACACTCTTGTGTATGCCTCCTCCCTCTGCCACAGCCCCCACAAATTTTAGAATAGTATCCCTTTCTTCAAAAGAGGAGAAAGAAAATTATTCAAACCAGCACTTTTTACTGTTTTCATTTGAATCATTATTTGCTATTTTTAACGATTGTTCTGAAGTGCTAAATTTATTGGGAAACCTTTTACATCTTTGTGCATATACATCAGAATGACTGCATTCATAATTTTTGTTGTAAGTTAAGTTTCTCTGCCAGCTGACCAAGTTCATGATGGATGCAGTTAACCTTTTAGATTTGTGAACTGAAATAGAGAACCACATCCTCCCTGATACCATATAACTTCCATTTATTCTTACTTATAAATCTACAGTCGCATAGCAAAAATTAAATCTAAATAGTAATTGTCAGCACAATGACTTTTGTTCAAGCAAAATGGCCTGTTCATTTAAAACATACATACTGAGGACATTAATGATTAGTGACCAAAGTAAAATCTATATGGAGCTTAAAATTGAAACTGTCTTCTTTTTAGACTGTGATTCAGGAAGCACTTGGTTTTGGCATTAGGCAATGTTGTGGTCACTTGCTTTGTGAACCTGTCCTGTGTGTGTCTGGCACAAATATTTTGGATGTCAAAAATTGATTGACATTTTTCTTACATATATTCTGGTGTCAAGGCTAAATCATCAATGAAAAGGGAGTATTTCAATCAACAGGAGTATTTGTTTACAGTGTCTGCTGTCTTTTGGAAGGGTATTTGGTAATTAAAAAGCACTTTAAAATCTAAAGCAAGTTATATTTTAAAACATACCTCTAATTGATTATTTTTAACTCTTTAACAACGTTATATTGATACTGAAAGTTGAATCAGTTTTTATATTAAGAACCAACATATCAAACTCTACATGTTCTATTAACATCATGGTTTCTGACTAACTTTAGCTTAAAATCTGTAAGTAGTGTGAATCTATTGTTAACAAAATTGGAATGTTCCTTGTATAAATTTTTCTTTATTTTTTTAAAGGAATTTGAAGATATTCAAGAATGCTGGTTTTTGAGAAATGAAGGAATTCTCATGTAAGAAAAGTATCATTTTGTACTCATGTTATTAGACGTTTTCTTTTAGGTATGCCTTGGTTATCAAAGCATAATTGCTATATTATTTCATGGAAAATAAAGATCCCAGATGAGCAATTGAGAACATGGACCTTATTCTGTTTCTAATGTTAGATAGACCAACTTTGCATAACTCTTCTGTTTGGGAGTCTAGTTTGTCATTTATGAAATGAGGTGCTTTGTTTTGTTCTGCCCCTTTGGGATGTTTTAAAAAAGCGTTCATCCCTAGGAGTGAGATAACTGGGTCATATAGTAGAATTGCTTTTAGCTTTTGGAAGGTTCTACACACTGATTGCCAGAATGACTGAACCCATTTGCAATCCCAACAGTTACTGAAGGTTCCCTGTTCCTTGTATCTTCTCTAGCATTTGTTGAAGTTTGCTTTGCTGATCTTTGCCATTCTCATTGGGGTAATATAAAATCTCAAGGTTACTTTGATTTGCATTTCCCCAATTGCTATGGATAATGAACATGTTTTGAGATATTCCTTAGCTATTTAAATTTCCTCTTTTGAGAACTCTATGTTCAGGTACTAGGCTAATTTCTTGAATAGGTTATTTGCATTTTAGACTCTTTTTTGAGTTCTTCATATATTCTAGATATGAATCTTGTGTCAGATATATAGCTGGCAAGAATCTATCAGATTTGATGAGATTCATCTTCATTCAATTGATTATTTTTTGGCTATGGAGAGATTTTTATTTTATGAGGCCCCACTTAGCATTCTCTGAACAAATGGACCCTGTCCAGAAAATTCTTTCCCACACTTATGTCATGTGGGTCACTGCCTATGTTTTCTTCTAGCAGTTTCACATTTAGGTGTTTGATCTACCTAGAGCCAGTTTATGTCCAAGGCAATAAGTAGATATAGGTCTAATTTCATTCTTCTGCACATAGACTCCGGCTTTCCCAGTACCATTTACTGAAGATGTCTTTTTGCCAGAGTGTACTTTTGGCATTTTGTCAAATATTATTTATCTGCAGTTACATATACTTATGCTAGAGTCTTAAATTTTGTTACATTGTTCTACATGTCTGTTTTATGCCAGTACTATATTGTTTTTATTATTATAGCATATGCTCAAGGACTCTACATCCTACCCCACAGACACCTGCTCAGCTTTGCTCATTGCCACTCTTTTCACAATAGCCAGGAAGGAAATAAAGTAAATATCCTTCAACTAATAAATGAACAGTGAGAATGTGGTACTATGGAATACTATTTATCTGTAAAGATAAATGAAATAATGAATATTACACTACTCATCTGTAAAGACAAATGAAATAATGACTATTACAAGTAAATGTACAGACACAGAGAAGATTACACTGAGCAAGATAATTCCACCCAGAAAGACAAGGGCTACATGTTCTCTCTTATCTGAAGTTCCTAGCTTCAAATCTTCAGATGTGAGTATACAATCTTGTGGAGAGGTGAAGAAGCACTCAGTGAATATGAGTGAACAAATGAATTCTCCAGTGTTTGTTATGGTTGATATGGGCACAGCCATGTCAAGGACCAATGTCCCAGACCTATGAGAATGAAGCTCAGAGTGAAGACAAATTCTTTCTCTGCTCCAAGTACAAATATTGGTTCTGTGTGCAAATATGAGTGTTTGTGAATGATTTATCAGTGTGTGCAAAATTTAGCAACAGCAGCTTCCTCCCCCTACATTTTTATAGCCTGAGACTGCTGACCTATAGAGACCTCCTACAAATACAAGCTTCCTCCTTCACTAGACTGTACATAATAAGCATGGTGAGGTTCCAGGTTGTATGGAAGTTGGTGTCATTCTATCCCACATGACCATAGATTTTTCTGTATGTCTTCATATCTGTCCTTTCCTCTTTCTCCTAGTCAAGTTTATAGGACCATTCAGGATAGACACAACAGAACCTGGAGAAACTCCAGAAAACAGGAAAGTAGAAAGGGCCCATGGATTGGTAGTGAGGAGATACACATAGAAAGAGGAATAACAGGGTACAAGTGATGGAGAGCATAAAGGGAAAACAAGAGAGGGCATTAATTAGGAAGGAGAGAAATAAATATAATAAAAGAAGAGAGGAGAGTAAAGTAACAGCAAGGATGTCTGAAAAAGCCAGGAGGAAGCATATTATCTATCTACATAAAATCTGTATAAACAAAATTTCCCATCTGGGATGACAATATTCCTGACAAGAGGCATAGATTATCGAACAAAAGTCCCAATACCAGGCATGAGGACCCCCCTTTTGAATTGTTGGTAAGAGCTAACCAAGAAACCTTCCAAATATTATAACCTATTGTTATAGCTCTTGGTTGTCTCCTAGAAATGGAAGGTAAGTCCCTACTGCTGAAGACACCATGCACTTCAGATACAGGACCTGGAGGATCTGAGAAAGGTCTGACCTGAGAGCTTCCTTCCTCAAGACTAGCTTTTATGGTACCAAAAGGTGCCATGCAAGCTTCCAAGGAAGAAAAGTGACCAATAGTCCTTCCCAGCCATGATGTCTATGAATTACATGATCAGCATGGAAAGATATCCCTAAGAGTGCAATAACGGCACACATAACTTTATAATAGGACTTAACGTCTGCTCAACAAGAGGGAAATCATGCCTGGTACTGGAAAACTAGTCAGCTACCCAGGGTTAATAAAGTCATAGAGTTGGGAGTAATCAATGGCCACTTTACTAAACCAGCATAATTTCTAACTTCATTCAAATATTTATCTTTACATACACAGACAATAATAGCTATCACTCCTTATCAGAGAACTAGCTCCTTGTAACAAATAGAGACTCTTACCTAAATTGACAACCAATTGAAATTCAATGAGCAAGTGATGATATGGTGCCCAGCTCCATGACACATCTACAACACAACTCCTGTATCTAAGGCTCAGGGATCATAGCAGAAGAAGAGGCAGAAAGTTTGTAAGAACCATAGGAGCAAAAATATGGCTGTAGTCTCCTAGAAATGCCAAAAGCTACACTCATGAAGTCTTATCCACATGGCTACCTAAATGACCTGAACAATGCTGACATTATTGGACATACTACATAGAATAGGGAAATCTGATGGAGCCTCAACCCTAGACAAAGAACTACAGGTAACTAAGGAATGATGAGGGTGGGAATAATAGTCTTCCACATATAAGAGCTCCCCAGTTGGTTATCCAGTACCAAGTAGTCAGCCCTAAAATTAATACACACAAGTAGTATTACAAGGACTCAGTATACTGTATTTATATAAATATGAATACATGTGTAATATTAAGTAATATACATTTTCTTATGTATTATATATTATTTAAGATACATAATATTATGTGTGCTATTGTAGCATATATTATATAATATGATGCTATTACATATAACAAGGCATGTGTTATATCATAATATAATATTATGTATAAGGATATATATGTATATATATATATTTTTTTAGATTTATGTATTTTTCAAAAAAGGGTTTCTCTGTGTACCTTTGGAGTCTGTCCTGGAACTCATTCTGTAGACCAGGCTGGCTTTGAACTCACAGAGATCCACCTGCCTCTGCCTCCTGAGTGCTGGGATTAAAGGCGTGCACTGCCACCACCTGGAAGAATATATATTTATTTATTACATATGTATTATTAATAAATATATATATTCCTATTTGAAGGTATTGGTAACATTTAAGGGGTACATGTACAGAGGAAATATATATTATATATAAATGTATGCATACATTCCTAAATATATAAATATATAAAAGTGTGTGTTTATATGTGTGAAAAATTATTAAAATAGTGGCAATGAATTTGAAAGAGAGCAAGGCTGTGTATAGGCTATGTTGGAGAAAGGGAAGGGAAGGTGTAAAAGATGTAATTATATTATAATTTCAAAAAATAGTACAATAAAATAAAAATGAATGACTCCTAATGTACCTTTTGTGAGAGATAGACATACAAGGTTCACTTTGAAAACTGGACGTTAGCTTTCTAGATATCACATAGTTAGGGAATGCTGGAGTTAGAATATGAGAAACCTGATTCTTCAGCTTGTTTTGTTACAGATAACCTCTAGTAGTACAGGCCTAAGTATGTATTAATAAATCTGATTTGACCACTCTAGTAAGTGATCCTGTATACCTGTATCACTTACATATTACCAATATTTTAAAACAGAATTATTATAGAGTTATGTCATTATTCCCACAATTTGAAAGTCACCCCTAAAATCATCAGAAAGGCACCATATATGAAAATGTAAGGCTCTGTCTGGTGAAACCAATTATGTTGAAGCTGTGGTAACTAAACCCATCTGATGAGGTGGTGAGACCCAAAGTTGAAATTTGTTCTCTGGCCCTGAAATGTATAAATATAAAAATAGATCTCTTTTACTCCACCAAGCACAATCTGAGCAAACAAATGTTAGTGTTTATGCAGCATTTAATTGGACCCAAGACTGACCACACGCTCTTCCCCTGGCGCTTAAATCTAACGCCTCTGACAATGGAGATCTTGATCGTGTTTGTAACTCCAATGTTAGTCATTTCAACCATGCTCTTAATTTTTCAGTTGGTTTACTTAGAAGTCACTTCTCCTAATTCCTTTCACAATAATAATCTACATTATGATGCCTGCATTTGGTCGTTAAGAAATTTTGTCTGCTTTTCTCACCAATAGGTTTCTACTGTCTAACCAGTGTCTGTCACATAGTATCTATATTTATTTACTGTATTTGTTCAATAAACACGTAGAAAAGTGTCTCCAAATTATTTCTTGCTAAATATTAAAATGGTAAAAACAAATCATAGAGCGTTTTATGAGCTAAATGCTATAGATGTCTGTGTGAATAAGAATAATTTAATTTAAGGCATTTTTCTTCTAAGATGTATTTTTTCCTCCATAAAAGTTAATGCCCAATATTTGAGGCTTGGGCAGTTTTTGCAGTTTCAAAATGTTGCTTGGAAAATAGAGTTTTAAAATAATGAGAACAGCATTTGCCCCGGGTGGTTAAAATGTGCACCCATCCCCCCCAAAGTTTATTTCTTCATCCTTCATTATTTATGATCCTCTCCCATTGTTTCTTGATTTTCAGGTGAGATGACTGTACAAATTAAACTTTTTCGTGACTTTTCCAACTTCTCCAACTTTCCGGCTATTCTCTTCTCCCTCTTCCTTCATCCCAATCCTCACGTGTGCTTCCTTTTTTTCTGATGGTATGCTTTCCCCTCCATACAATCAAAATGCATTTGACGTGAATGATGAAAAATATAACTAAGGGGGTGAGGGAGGGTCAGACCACTGGGGACCTGAACCAAGGGCACCATCTTCACGTTGCAGTCAGTGTTTGTGGATTTACACAGGTGAAACATTGACCTAGAAGTACAGTGTGTATGGAACCAACTACTACAGCTTTAAACTGCAGAGGTTTATCAAAAAAAAAAAAAAAAAAGAGCAGAAACAAAGGCAAGCAGATGGCTAAAGATGAAGGTCACATCAGATTGAGAAGTTTGTCAAAATGTGATGACATAGGTAATCTGTAAACTGTTATTGCGCCTAGCTGGAGGTGCTGAAAAACATTTTGAAATTACAAAACACACTGGAGTTGCCGGCACAGAGGCAGGAGTGATAGCCTGGAGTGCTTCTGGCCTATGGATGAATGCCAGATGTGGAAAGCGACATATCTGGAATTAATGATATTAAACATGCTTTTCTTTTATGCTCAATAATAACTCTATTATGATTGATACAAACCGCAGACACTTTATCTAGTACAAATGGAATCGTCTGTCATTGACTATATTAAATCATCAATTTCTGCATGATGAGGATCGTTTAGGGTAACTAATCATCCGTCTCGTTCTGAAGTCTTTAAGGCTGATCAGATAACGTTTTGAATACTGCCTGAGCAACCATGACAATCTAACCCTTCCGTATAAGGATTGAGAGGGGCCCATTATGCCGTCAAAGCCTGTGGAAATATCACAGCTCTTTCTCTACATAATACCCCACTGTAAATAAATCACTCTCCACCGCAAACTTTATTGATCACAAGCACTTCCATGCTTGTGTCTAGTGAAGTCTCTACAGAATAAAATGTTGCTTTATATTTTGTCTTGTCAAAATATTAAACGGCTCTGTCAAGCGGAGTCTGGCTAGCCGTGATGGCGTAATTCTGCTGCTCCCTTCTCATCCCCTCCTTCTATCTCAGCCGCCGGGCTTATAAAGCAGACCATCCCCCCCCACAACCCCAACACCGTGCTTTTTTTTTTTTTTATAAACTTTCCAATTATAGTCTCATAAGATTATGAAGCCTTAAGATAAAGTGTCCTAATTTAGAGCAGTGGAGTTCTGTGCTACTCTAGGAGGAAAACTGTTAGATAAAAAACAGTGTTTCTCACCAGGAAAAAGATAACCTGGCTTATTTATATACACAACTTTAATGGGAAGTGGGGATAAGGCTGACAAAACATCATTTATTTTTGCCTTGCAAAACAGAAGGATGGGCAGTATATAAATTATTTGCACTCAAGTGCTTATTGCTCAGCCTTATATAATGATTTGTAATGATCTAGACCAGCTTGCAGGTGCCAAGTGGAAGACAGAACAAAATCCACCATGAATACAACACATGTTTTCCAAATGGCCCGGACTGGGTTTCTAGCCACTAAATGGTACCAGGTACTGTAATCTGTTTGTAGCAACACTGAGGAACAACAAACAGATTAAGTGTGTAATTTACTGCCTGCTAACATTGAATTTCCTGGGCAGCATATGGTTTTAATGCAATTTTAAAGTAGTTTCCCCCTTTGAATATAAAGGAGTAGGATTTTGCTTTCAGGAGGGCAAAGAAAGAGACTGAAGTCACTTAAGGGAGAGTAAAAGATTTAGTGTACTGAGCCATTAGGGCTGTGGAGGACACTGGGTTTGATCTTTATTCCCTTCTGGAAGATCATTAACTCTTTTAGACATTTAGCAAATAACCTCTTCCAAGGCTCGGACGAGATGATACACTTCCCTGAGAGAGCATTTTGTGTCTCTCTTCACTGCTTCTGTTAGATATTTATTGGAGCTTCTGTTTGGTGATTTTTAAAAAGAAGTTAAACTGTAAGCTTAATTGATAATTCCACACAGTGAATTTATTTTCAAGGCATAAAACTGGATGCTACAAACACTGGAGATGCACGTCTAGCCATGGGCCTCTGTGTACAACGTTCTTCTTGCCTAGAAGATATCCTACTGAGGAGAAGGGAACATATTTTAGTCTAGGGACAGTGCTAAACCCATGCGCATCTATCAAAGAAGAAAGTAAATAGCCTTTTTTTGGAGTAATAAATTTGAACCATCAGGAACCTCAGTTTAATTCACCTTCTAATTCATCTCCATCTTCCCACCAGCAGTGTGTGTGTGTGTGTGTGTGTGTGTGTGTGTGTGTGTGTGTGTGTG
>CABHPH010140299.1:33853-49865 GCA_902168325.1 Peromyscus nudipes
ATAAATAAATAAAATTTAACTAGCAAAGACAAAAGAAAAAAAAGAAAAAGAAAAAAAGGCATTACCTTTAAAGGCATCGCATCCTTCTGCATCTGATTTCTCAGTGAGAGATGGATGTTCTTCCCATGGTCCTCCTACTTTGTATTCCTAACCATATCTTACTGCCTTTTTCTTTGTCCCCTTGCTGTGGAGATACAATGGGAAAGTGAAATATTGAAGGTACAAAGGCCTTAGCCAATCCAATCTGATTCCAGACTGAAACAGTAGGGTTCCCCCCCCCCCATGATTTGTTAAGCTCCTATGATTGGAGATGTTCAAGGGACAACTTTAATGAAGAGATATAACCCATAAAGGAAGTCAAATGCAGAAGAAAGAAGTTCTGAGAAGTGGCAAAATGGAGGAAGAGTAAGATGGTGTGGACATCAAGAACTGGGGTGGTGTTAGTCTCCGAGTTTGTCCATTAGAAGAGCTAACTACAAGGGGTTACTCTTGCTGAAGCTATTTTGAGTAAGATTTATTATTTTAAAGAACAATAGAGTTAAATAAATTCATACATACCTCATTGAAGGCTCAGTAGAAAGAAAAAAAATATTATCAACTGTTAGTGCCATTCTATGCTACTGGTTCTAAGAAGAAACTGTAAATTATGGTCTTCTAAGTAAGGTTGCTATTTAATACTTACCTTGGGTGTTTCATCAGAGACCATTCTATAGTTAGTCTAAATGATAGTTGTACAGTGGAATATTCATCAGAATATTTTTTAAAAATTCATCATTTAAATATTTGCTCTTTTTTTCTAGATAGTAAACCAGTTTCTACTTAAAGTTATAAGGTTTCTGAAGAAGACACCCAGGGAAGCTGTGTAAATCCTCCTTGATATATGAATGTGTCACTTAATATCCTGTGAGGTAACTCTTTTAAAGCACCCAGAAACCAGCTAATGCAGCGTACCTGAAAGTGTTAATGTACTTTTCTCAAGTACATAGCTTACTCCTGGGGAGTAGCTTACACTGTGGGAGAATCTAGGTCAATGTGCATGACTGAAAATAGCTTAACAGTGAATCCAATATGAATTGAAAAAATAATGAGATGAGATGCTAGCGATGAGATACACCAACCAGGCTGATATTGGGTCTGAAAATCAAGCATCCTAGGTCTGGAAATGTGTGCTGGTTGGCAGAATTTTCTCTCCTAGACTTACTGAGCTGTTTTAAAGGAGGAGTGAATACTTAGCTCCAAGTTGAGCCAAAGAGGCTGCCAAGAAGACAGAGAACCTTGCTCTGTATGCAAGGACGATTATTGTTCAGAGGAGAAGCATAAATCCCTAGCTAACTGACAGTATTACATCACTAGGCAATTTTAGTGTTCATTCACACAAAAAACCAAAAAAAAAGGATTTTATTATTATCCCTGGAATCGATTGCATTCACTAAGATTAAGAAATTAAGTAGAAAAAGAAAAAATTCTAAACTTTTACCACCCTAAAATTTTGTAAACACAGGGATCATGTAGACACCTGAACAAATTATTATTATTTTGGGAAAAAATAGCTTAAGATTGCTTTGATGATCAATTTGAAACAAAATTTTAAAGTATTTTTAAATTAAATATATTTTAATTATTTTTGAAAATTTCATACATACATTCAATGTGTTTTAATCATATTCATCCACTATATTTCTCTCTAGAACCTCCCAGATCTACTTTGTTACCTTAAAAACTTGTTTTTGTCCTTTGAGTCCAAACTGTGTTGGGCATACATTCAGGGTTGTGGGCACATCTGCTGGAACATGATAGACCTAGGAGTCTGACTTTTCCCCCAAAGATAATCACTACCAACAGTTCCTCATCTAGGTTCATGACCCCCTTCCCACTTCTTGCTAGAATGTCAACAGGCTTCATCTTATATAGGTCTTGTGCAGGCAAGCACAGCTGCTGTGACTTCATGACCACAGTGGTCTTGTCATGTACAAACCTGTTTTACTCGTTTTTCCAAGCTACTTCTAGCTCATAGAAATTTTTCCTGCTTCCTCCCTTAAAATCATCCCTGATACTTGGTGGGGAGGGGGGCAGAGATTGTGATGTGCAAGTTGCACTTATGGCTGAGTACTCCACCGATTTATGCTCTGCACTTCAACTGTTTGTTTCTTCATTAACTCCTATTTACCACGTAAAGAAACTTCTCTGATTGTGTCTGAGAGGTACACTAATCCATGGTATAATTATATAAATTCAGACTGTTTGATACCATGTCTATTTAGCAAAATAATAGTAGTAAGTTTGCCCTTGGGACAGATAAACTTCCCAACCCTAGCTTCTTGTTGAGCTTTAGAGTGCCAGACTTGTTTTTCCTTCTGCAGAACTGGCCTTAAATCAAATCTGAAGAAAGCAATTGATTACCCCCACACTGATCATTTTTGTAACTTTCGGTGTTCACAACGGGTAAGGCTGTTGAACAGTACCCTCTGGTACCACGGAAGTCAGCCAGCAGGAAGGAGGCTTCTTGGGCAGTACCAACTGCTTTCTCCATGTCCTGTAGCCAAAATGTGTGGTGTCCTCAGCAATAGGGTCTCACCCTTAAGTTCTGATAGGCCACCAAGGGCAAGGGCAGTAACCCGTATTGTTTCATCAAATGGGGGTGTTTCTTTGGGATACCCTTGACCAACAGCTCAAAGGAAGTATCGCCATCCAGCAGTAGGCTTTTTATTTGGCAACTTATAACTTCTGACAGGAGCATAACTTGTGTGTAGGGTAAGTACAAACAAACTCTTCTGTGAAAAATATATTAATGGGAAAATATTCAGGAAGCTTAAGAGTAGGTAGTCAGTTTTAAAATTAACAAGTGTAAATGATTGGTATTTTACTGGTTTTATGATAAGGAAATAATTTACTGTTAAGTTCAATGTTTATAAAGTAAGTTTGTTTTCTTAATTAGGATATGATTAAGCATTTTGCAAAAATATCAATAATAAATGCCATACATCAATATCTCAGCTAGGCAGCATCTTTTAAAGGAAAAAAAATGTCTATGTCATAATCTTAAAAAATGTGTCTTAGATTGGCAGTTCATTTGCTAGCCACTATGTTATGTCAGAAAACATATACCATATTTTGTGAGGTTATGTGGTTCTAGATGTTATGTGCTAAAACAAAGATGTTTAAGATGTGTTTACTTTAGTCTTGAAGATTTCAAGCTAACTGCTCCTTTGGTTATAACTGGTGGAGAGTGTGGTGAAAAGTCAGAAATACATGCATCTAACTATAATCTAAGGTAGCTAAAATAAGTGATAGAGACTTGATAAATTGTGCTTGGGGAGACAAAAAAAAAAGCATAATTTTGATTAGCAGTCCTAATAGGAAGATTTTCAAAGGTAATGTTGACAATGATACACAACTATTGAAGACATGAAGTAGGAATGCTTAGTTGAACACATACAGTCAACAGCATGAGAGCATGAAAGTATGGTTTCCGATGGGGAGCACTGAAATAATCTGTTATATTTGAAATTTAAATAGCCAAGAAAGATTAAACTGAATAATTACAAAAGCTTGTCTGAGCTCAGATTTTGAGGAATCTTAAATATGATATATTTACATTTTTTCTGTTAATTTTTCTGTTAAGATACTCACTTAAACTTGTTAATTTTAAAACTGACTACCTACTATTAGGCTTCCTGAATATTTTCATATTAATATATATTTCACATAAGGGTTTATTTGAACTTATCCTACACACAGATAGTAGTGATGGGGAGTTGGGAGAAAATACCATGATATAGTAATAGTTTGGGGAATGTAACACTGGTAATGCAATGATAGTAGCTAGCGTAGTGCTTCTCAACCTGTGGATCATGACCCCCTTGATGTTCAATTATCAGATATCCTGCATATCAGATATTTATATTATAATTCATAGCAGTATCAAAATTATAGTTATGAAGTAGTAATGAAATAATTTTATGATTGAGTGTCACCACAACATGAGGAACTGCATTAAATGGTCGCAACATTAGGAAGGTTGAGAACCACTGAGTTGGTAGGTATTCAGTGTTTACTATGTGATAACACTCACATCAGTGCAATACATATTAATTCACGTCACTCTCATCATTGTCATATATATATATATATATATATACATTACTATTACTATTCTCTTTTTGCATTGAGGTACAGAAGGCACAGATAACTTCACCATTATATAGTTAAGTATGGCCGAATTACGGTTTTTGCCTAGGCATGAAGAATTTAGAATCTGTGCTAACTGCTGTACTGTCTCTCGGTGTATGACATCTCTCTCATGTAGAGAAGGTGGCATTAGGAAAAGTGTGAACTGGAGATGCAGAAGCAAAAAAATTGTGAACTAAAGAACAGCCTGAGAACACATATTAACATAATTTATATTAGAAGTACAATATTGTAAATATAAATGAACATTGAAGGATCCAAGAGAATAAAAATGAAAACCTAAATAGTAAGTTGGAGGTAAAAATGGAGGAAAAAAGTAGAGAAGTACAGCAAGAAAGGATCAATTAATGTGGGCAGTTAACTGACACCCATAATGAAGGAAAGAAAGGAGTTGAAATAACATTAAAAAAAAAACCCTAGGTGGGGCAAACATACCTGTAATTTTACCAGTTCTGGAGGTAGAAGAAGAAGGATTCAAACTTGAAAGTCAGTCAAAGCTACATAAGGACTTTGAGGCCTGCGTGGGCTATCTGAGACCCTGTCTTTAAAAAGAAAAATGGGAAGAAAGATGAAAGAAAAGAAAGAAAATGATGACACAGCTGTAGAATAAAGGAAGACAGTGATCAGCAATGAAAAAGTCAAGAAACACAGCATGAGCAAGTTCAGAGAGTCAGTAACGTTCTTGACTGTTAACATGTTCTGCTAAAGATATGCACAGTGCATCTCTGTATACATATTAAATAGGTACTAGATATGCAACTGTGATGTGCTTCTACCTAATAGTGGTACCAAGACCAGACAAGCATTATAGATGTCTACATGCATCTGAGAAGTGGTGAATATTCATCACTTGTGTATTCTGTGTTACAAGTACAGTGAGTGAGAAACAATTGGCATGCCTTCTGCCTTCCTGGAGCCTACCATCGGAGACAGACCTTATGCTATAAAATGATAATATATAACTTGTGTGTTATTTGTTCCACATGAGAGAGTTAATGTTAATTTAGATGTGATGACAAGAGTTGACTTTAATTATGAGAATGAGATGATAGTTTATGAAGTTTAATTTCATGAAAACCTCAAGTATTGGAATGCATGATCTTAGTGAGAGTGATTGGTGGATATGACAGGCAGCATGTGTTAAGGAGAGACAAGATATCAGGAGCCTTTAGAGTGTTCAAAGACAACACTGAAGCCTGTAAAAAGGGCAGAAGCTCTGAGATAAACATGGTAAAGGACATCATAGACCAGAATATGTGATGCTTTCACAGCCATGTTTAGGAATTTAGATTTTATTTTAAGATGGTGATAAACTATTGGTAAGTTTAAGTAGAAGAATAGCATGGTCACATTTGCATTTGTTATGGGTACTAAAGAAGAAGGATAGGAGTTAAAACATGACACCATTTAGTAAGGAGATGGGATCAGAAAAACTAGTGAGAGATGACAAACGTTGGCAAGCATGGTGACAGTAGAGAAGAAAAGTAGAAGTCGAGTTGACCGATTTGATGGTGAATCACAGAAGGAAAGTGAAGAAGAAAAGACACTCTCATGTTTCTTGTAAGAACAACCCAAGGTACTATACCTAAAACCAATTAAGGAGGCAGAAATTTCCCTGACCAGGGAAACTTAAGACTATATTTAATTGGGGTTTTGAAGACTGAGTTCCAAGGTGCCTATAATAATTTAAGTTGTAACTAGTACGTGTAGCAAATCAGGTGCTTGAAGGTCAAGGTTCAGGGTATTCTTTTCATTAGAAATACAAAATGTACACATATATAGTTATCAAATGCAAACATGTTTAAAGCCATGCCTTCTAGCAAGATTATTAGGGTAAGATGAGAACGAAAGAAGACATACTTAAACCACGCCATGTTGGTTATTTTTCTCTTCACTATGACCAAATACCTGATAAGAAGCAGTTTATGGGAAGAAAGGTTTATGTTAGTTGCTCAACCTAGGTAGATCAAGAAGCAGAGAAAAAAATGCAGGCGCTGGGCCGGCTTTCTTTTTGTTTATTTATTCACTCTCAGAACCCAGCCTATGGGTTGGTACTCCCTCATTCAGGGCAGATTTCCCCTTAGTCTTCTCAGGAAACACTCTCTTAGACACATGAAAAGGTGCTCTTTGTTAATCTCATAGGTGTTCCTTAATCTAAGTAATATGACAACTAAAGTTGATTATAACAAGTTGCTGTATTCAACTTAACATCCAAACATATCACTTTAAAATGTCACTTTCCAGTTCTATCTCCTGAAGTTTCATGGTCATTTCATAATACAAAATGGATTTAGTTCATCTCTAAGAGTTTCCAAAGACTTAACAGTCTCAAAAGTCTAGAATCTCATCTGAGACTCAGGCAACCTCTTATCTGTAAGTCCCTGTAGCATTGAAGATATATAAAATTTTAAAAACTTTTACATTTACAATACACACTGGGACAATGTATTCCTATTCCACAAGAGAGGAATAGGGACATGATAAAGAAAGATGAGTGTAAGACAGAAATCCACTGGGAAAACACCACATACTTCAGTTCCGTGTCTAGCATCTGAGGCTCTTGGTGGCAGTGTTCAGGTTCCAATAGCCTTGGTTAGCTTGGCCGATCCAGTTCTTTTGCCTGTGGCAAACTTAGCTCTCTGCTTGGTTCTTTTGTATTTGGTGACAGAAGTTCAAAATATTGATTAGGATATATCAGGCCCTTGCTATTAGCAATAACACTACTTGTGTACATGTTTGCATTGCTATGAGAATATAGAAAGAAAAGAATCGATTCAAAATAGATAAATAACAATATTGACACTGAGCTAAGGTAGAAGAATATGTATTCTAAAAACAGTAATTTATAGAACTCATAAATGCCATTATTTATTGTGTTCTTTAGAAACAGAGCTAAAAGATTGGGTGTGGTTAAAATAGTATATTCTCTGACCCTTAAGAATTTTCCAACTATAACTGAATCCATGAAGCTAAAGAACAACAGAACAATCATTAGCTATAAATGCATGAACAAAAACCTTGATTCTGGGTACTAATAAAGGCCACACTTAGCCACAGGACATTGAAGGCAGCTTAAACAAGATCAAGTTTTAAATTCTGGACCCTGAAGAAGAGCTGCTTGATTAGGTTCCTAAAATGACACTTTTCTGCATCTTTCTCTAGATCTGCTGGGGAAATCTTATCTTCAGTATGTAGTTCATATTGTAGATAAGGTGATCTTCGAATGAGAGAATAAGGTATTGTGTATGCTCTATTACTAAGATCAGGGTCAGTAGCTGCAAAGTTGAGGAAGGAATACTGGTGTTCAGGGCAGATGATACCACGTGTGACTTGTTTGTTGTATTCAAATATAAGACCTTGAAACACTAGTGCACATACAATGAAGTATGAGGGATATTTATCAATGTCTGTCTTTATCTCTATCAATATCGATATAAACACTGCCTAGTTTCTGGTCTATCTATATGAAATCTACTGTATTGGTTACTTTGTAATTGCCACTGTACAAAATTACCTCTCAGAAGCAACGAGGGAGGGGTCCTTGACTCACACTTCCATGGCAGTGAAGGCGTGGCAGGAATTTAATGTGTGGCTTGCTACATCATAGCAGATCAAGAAACAAAGCTCTCAGCTGAAAGTATGGCTGGGCCACAAGCTTCAGGGCCCACCACCTATATCAGCCTGTTAGGCCTCTGATATTCTACAACATTTCTAAAAATGCCACAAGCTGAGGGCCAAGTTGGGAGAGGTTTCACACTTAAACCATACTGCCTAAAATGAAAGAACCAAGCAAATCACAATAACAAGATAAGCGAAGTGAACAAGTCTGTGTAAGTATGCTGATAATGCCTTTTGACAACTACGGATATATTATGGTTTCTGCACTAGAAAGTGATTTCTATTTTCAAGTAGAGAAATCATGCTTGCAGAACTTGTTGATTGGATTGAGGCAGACACCCCATTCAGAGTCTGAGGCTGGTGTTTTGCATCCATAGGACAAGAAAAATCTGATATAATATTGTTAATGGGAGTATTTTACTGGCTAAGAATTATGAAGTAGAAGCTTCAAACCAATAGAAATGCTTTGATTAGCATTAAAAAATTAATCAAAAACTCTGAAGTCTCCCCCTTCTCCAAATAAAATTGTGACAGTGAGAAAGCATAGGGAAAGAGAGAGAGAGAGAGAGAGAGAGAGAGAGAGAGAGAGAGAGAGAGAGAGAGAAATCTCGATTTTATATTTCCAGACACTTTTAGAGGGAAAATGTTTCTAGAAATTCTTGCCTTGTGTAAGATTCCACAGAGAGATGTGTTGTGAGTTTCAGTGAGAGTGGATTTTCTGGACGCGAGGGGAGTTCAGGTGAGCTGGAAGATTTGGTTCCGAATGAAGAGAATAGCTAACTTGCAGGAGTAAATTGCCAGGTTTGAAGGCTGCCTCTTCCTTGCAGAAATTCCTCCTCTGCTGACCCTTTGTTCTAGTGCTCAGACCTTCCTGATTTTAAAGCTGAGGTTTCTGCAGGTAGAAATGGTGAGAAAAGTAATGCAGGGTGATTTTCATCTCCGTTCTAAATCTCTGTTAGCAACTGGCCATGTCAGACTACTGCTGAATCCATCTGGCTCACCATTCCTGACAGGTGAAATTACTGTCTTGGAGTTGGCTTTCAGGAGGGCTTCTGTTTGAACTCCCTGGAAGCTGACATCCCTGTTGACTAAGAAATCCCGCACTGGCTGTCAATAAGCTGGCAGCTTACTGGCTGTGCACATTGCCTGCTGGGCTCTTCTTGTCTACAGCAGACTCCTGTGCTATGACTTATCCCAAGGAAGAGCTTTGCAGAGGACCGGGAATGAGTTCTGCCCTGAAACAAAAAGGTGATTCCAGCACACCCATGTGTTCCACTCCCATTTTTCAGTGTCCTTAGGACAAAGATCCAGCAGGTTACCTTCCAGCAGCACACCAATTCAGTCATCTTTCAGCTAACCTAAAAGCCACAAAGCAAAATAGATCACCGGGGGGCTACTGTGTGAAGTGGTAACACTGCAGGGAACAGCAGATCGATAACTATTTATATATAGATTTATCTGATTCATTTATCATCTAGAGTGTGTGGCAGGGTATATGTGCATGTGTGCCTGTTGCCTGTGTGTGAATGGGTGTCTAAATTGTTTTGTTTGAAATAATCAAATATGAAGAAACGTGTGAAGAAGTCCAAAGATCGCTAGAAAAAGGAACACTTTGTAAAATATAGCCAGTTAAAACATAGGCGAGTTTAAGCTATACAGACACAGTCACAACCCTGCAGGAAGAGTGACCGGGATGGGAAATGTAAGTGAGAGCTTTGTGGGTTCTTTGGGGAATTCTGATGCTTCAAGGTTTTGTTACTCCTTCTGCCAGTCAAACCTCAGCATCTTCCTCCCCTCTTCTTCCTTCTCTTCTCCCTTCCCATCCTCCTCAGTGTGCCTGTTCGAGCCAGGGAAACAGATTATCAGGAGTATTGGAGAGACAGACTCGGGCTCTCCGTCACTTACTTGGCTTCACTTCTAACTCTTCCCCACCCTTCACCTGAAAGACAACCAAAGATTAAATGAACGAAAAAATATGTCAACATGTTTTCTTTGAAAAAAAAAAGTGGGTGTGGGGGGTGAGTCTATTTGTCTTATAGCTTGATAAAATGCCCCAGTGGGTTTTGTGTACTTCTGTGTCTTTTTCTTTTTTCCTTCTCCTTTTTGTAACATTCGATTGTAAGCCCTGTGCTTCTGGAGCATACCACATAGATCCTGTACATCCTGGCTGCAGTCAGGCCAGGGAATGTAGTAGCCTGGAGCATGGAGATTAGTTTGTGGAGATGGTTTTCCTCTGGTGATCCTATCTCCTTCCTCAGAGGTCGCTTTGTGGACAGCATTAATTTTTAAAAAGAGCTCAGGATGGAAGCAACGCTTCTCTCTTACATCCTACACCTAAGTAGGACAGGAGCAATTGAAGAACTCACTGTCCTGTTGTCCTCTTATTCCCCTGTACTGGTCAGTGCACACAACCTGACTGCAGGCATTCTGTGTGTTGTTTCTCTCTGGTGGTGCCTCCTGCTCTCGCTATTTGCTATAATAATCCACCACAAGGATCTCAGAACGAGTACTTCAGCCTCTAAGTAACTGGTTGTTTTCATCTGTAAAATGGGAGTAATGATAGTTTTAACATTTTTCTCATCATCTACATATTTATTATAATATTCAATAAGCCAAAACTTCTTCATCCAGTACTGCCAAATGGAATTCTTTCTATAAGCACGAAGACACTACTACTCCACTGATACTAATAAAATAGGGTTACTACGATTAAAGAAATTTATGCACATAAATTTCTAGGGGCAAATGCCTTAACTGTAAATCTTAGAATTAATGGTAATAAGCAGGCTGTATATGCAGAGTGCTTTTAGGTATCAAGGGTAGGCAATTTTCATGATCTCACTTTATCCTTTCAATGATATTGCAGCTTTGAAGATGAGATGGCTAGAGCCTAAAAGACCAAACGCAAGTTTAGGGCATGCCTTGTGCTAAGAGAAGGGCTGGAATGCAGCAGGCCTTCAGTATCATTGCCTGTTGACTTTAGCAGAGGGCAAAGCAGATGGGAAAAATATTTCTTTCACAGAAATCAAATAAGGTAAGGGAAGTGTTTATACGTGATAGCTTTAGCCAAGCCATATTTACTGGGCCTACTAGAACTAGACACTTTGAGATAAGTCAGTTTTGAAGAAGGAAAAATCCAATCATGCATTGGATGGTTTTTAATTTTATTTCACAAATTAGTTCACGTTCAACTCTCCAGTTCAACTGGCAAAATTTTCCTTGGTGATATCTAGATTTAGCCCATGTGTACCATCTCTATTTTTGTCTCATCCATACATTATCAGCATGGAATTACGCTAAATTAAAATACGAAAATATTGTTTTCAAATGGCTGACTCATTCCATTAGAGCAGTGAATTCATATGCCCATGTTGTAGGGTACCCTCTCCAGCAAATTTATAAGGAATCTTGGTGGGTTTTGTATAGTCACAAGCATGGCAAAGCTGACATTTCCTGTGCCTGAAGAACAGAAAGAAAGCTTTACTTTATATTTTCATAACACTGTCCGTGTGTTAGAGTTTGTAATAGCAGAATGAAGGAATTGGAGGGCAGTAAAAGATAAAGAATGAAATCCACCCTGCAGTTGTGATACACAGGCACCAGCAGCCCATTCTTCACCAAATGAAGCTCTGTGTTCAACAATTCTAGAAGCCTTAAGCTTTGCTTATTTTGTAAGACCAGCAGGATAGTTGAACAGTTGATTTCTTCTGTCAGGCTCACTGTAAATTCTGAAACTGCTCGGTAAGAATTTTTTTTGTGAGACTTCTACTCATTGTGGCTTAAGTGAGGAAGACACATAGAGCATTCATTTCAACTTTCATTTTTGAAAAGTAAAGAATGCCATCCATTTGTAGAAGCATAACCATTCTGTTGGGGGAGGGGGAAGCTAATGTGTAATTATATCAAGTTCTAAATGTTCATCTCTGTCTTCGTGACTTTGCATTAATATTACTTTACTAAAAATTTTCTAGCCTTGTATAAAAATGTCATTACTCCAGACTGATAATTTGAAAAAAAAAAACAAAAACAAAAACAAAAAACAAAAAACAAAAAACCTCCTAACAGTAAGTTTGGTTGTTCCCATATCCAAAATCATCTCACAGCATCCATTAAAAAAATTTTAAAGAAATGATCCCCAGGAGAAGGTGAGTTTTTGATTACTTGAGTTTTACTGAAAATAAAAGAAAAAAGAGAAATGGTTAACCTGAACATCAACCCTTAGACTTTGATTCTTGGAACAGTGTGAATACTGGCAGACCAGATGTAAAGTTTCATCAAATGTCAGTCACTGCACAGTATTGGCCTTCGCCTAGCCCTTTGGAGTGCTGTGAGATTTTCTCCTCTTGTTATTGGAACTACACCAGGAATTACACTAGGAATTATGTCAGTCCTACAGCAATTTTCAAGAAGCCACAAGTCCATGATCCTGAAACGTTGACTGCTGACAAGAAGTTGCTGGGAGCAGCGGTGTTATTAACAAGCCACCTTCCTGGCACCCCATCTGCACTGGAAGCCATCCCTGGCTCCTCACCTCCATCTGTCTCTCTGTACGATGGGGCGTGCACACCAGCAGGCTCTGACCACGAGGTTCCATTTGCTGCTGAGTTACTCATCAAACATCCCATGCTGTGTGGACTCCTTCCTCTCACGGCTGAAGGCTGCAGGCAGCCGGTCCCGGAGTCTGACAGAAGTGTACTTTCCTTCTTTTATAATGAAGGCTCTTTAAGCAGGAATTTTGATGGCCTCAGGAATGAAGATGTTTTTATGAGTGTGCTGAGATCCATGTGGTGCAGTGGGTGTCTCTCCTGAGATTTATTACCAGTTCTTTGGAGGGAGGATATCCCTTGATTTGATGTCATCAGGGCTTTGTTCTCTGCACAGTGTCCTCTGAAGACTACCAGCCTAGATTCTTCCTCCAGCTTTTGAAAAGGCCTTTGAGGACTCATAAATTCAGAGCTCCTGGATTAAAGTGTAGGATGTGGAATGTGCCTACTGCTCAGTTCCCCTCTGGTCTTTCGTGGTAAAAACTCTACTTCACTCTTGCTGCTGATTGTCAAGTGTTCTGCACTGAGCTGCAAATGACTTGCCAGCCATCCAACACATCATTTTTATAAAACCTCATTCCAGGACTTGGCTTCCAAATGGTGGGCTCTGAGTTACTCATGAGAAACTTCATTTCATAAACCTTTTGGTGGTGTTTGTCTTGTCTTTTCTCCTAGCCTTGTTGTTGTGGTTGGGTGTGGACAGTTGTGATTTGAGAAATGTAATTTATTCTCTAAGATTCCTGTGTAACATAACATAGGGACATCTTCATGTCTGGCTATGAACAGACTTCAGATCTTAAAAGTCATTTTTCATTTTCCTTGGATTCAGTATATAAAAACCAGTGCACTAAAGCAAAGAATTAAAAGAGATAACAAGGAATTATAACATAACAAAACATAGATGCTATGTTAAAAATATATGTAATTACAGACCTGGACTAGTCTATTTCTTATTCAATAACTTCAGATAAAATTAAAAAATGTAAGCCTCAGTTTTTTATGTATAAAACTGGGAATAGTCCCTAACCCTTAGATTCCTTTGAGGTATGATGTTTAGTTAAACTAGGATGTACATACAGAGGTCTAAGCATAGCACCTGACTTTGAGGTAAATGAAGTATTGGATTATACTGTGTTATGTCTAATGACAGAATATCCTCCTAAAAGAAAAGGAAAAACTGAAAGCGAATACTTTTTCTTTCCATTTCCTGGTAGTGATAGCTTTTGTTTCAGCACATCTTACCATGTCCCCTGCACAGATAGTAAATAAAGGAAAGAGAAAAACAGAAAGTAGCCATTCAAAGGATTGTATTCCAGAAGTCTCTGACAAGATTCAAGCAAGGATTCAAGACGTTGGGTCCTCTTCATCTGTCTCTACTCACAAAGCTGTTTCCCTCTACTCTTATAAAGCTCTATACACAGGGGGCACTCAATAAAAACCACAACAAAACCCAACCCTTTGATGCACAGAGGGGTGAGCTAAAGATCTGTCTCATATTATATCCAGTGTTGTTCAAAGTGCCCTGTTTTCTTGCAGGGGAAATAAGCCATGATGCTTGTAGCCACTTATGTTTTCTTGTTTGACATCTGTCTAGACCTTACACTGTGCTGCTGTCACTCTCCTGGACAGATAGTTCTTGAACAGAAGTGTAATTAGAAGAACTAGTTTACTGGCTTACTAGCTGGCTAATTTACTAAACCACCAAGACAGCTCCTGGTCACACACCAAATAGCACCCACCCATGACAAGGGTTAATGGTCATGGTTTTGAAGACTGGAACATTAAAAAATTTAAAGCTCAAAATGGCACACAATGAGTCTAAGTAAAATGGGACAGCTGAATGAGATGAGCAGATTGTATCACTGCCAACTCTGAACCTGTAGACTAAAGATGTGCAAAATGTTGCTTTTGGAGACAATTGGACAGAGCACAAAGAGCAAAAGGATTCTGTGAGATTTCTTAGAAATGTGTGTAAATTTGAGTCTACAGACATTGCAATGAAAATTTCAATAAAAAGAAGGTATATATTATCCTAGTAATTCATATACATATATCTATATGATTTTTTCAACACATCTTCAACTGTTTATGACTTTGTGTGGCACCTAAATAAAATATTCATCACTGTTTTATTTTTCTACAATCAAAATCTGGAGATTGAGAAAATGATTTTGGTCAAAATGCTTGGTGTGCAAGCATGGGGATCTGAGTTGAAATCCCAGCGCTAATTTAAAAAATTGGCTGTACCCTTGCACTTCTGTAATGCTAGGGCTGGTAGGTGGAGAGAGAGGGATCCCAGGGAATTTGCTGATCAGCCAGTCTAGTTGGCTCACTCGGTACCAAGTTCAGTAAGAGATCCAGTCTCAAAACAAACAAACAGACAGACAAACAAACAAAGCAAAAAACCAAGTGGAAAGTGATAGAGAAAAAATATACTCCATTGACCTCTGGGCTCCGCATGGGCCCTCACAGGTCCATGCAGTGCATGAACACACACACACACACACACACACACACTTACACACACACACACACACACACACACACACACACACACACACACACACCTTTAGTTGGTTTGTTCCCTTTTAATTTCATATAAAAATGACAAGGAATAGTTCAGCTACAACGGCTTGCTCTTTTATAGTATCATAGAAAATTGGGGCAATTCTTGCTTTTAAACTTGAAAGGAATTGGCCAGGGAATAAATAGAAACCTCAAAAAATTTGCGTATAAAGCAGCACAGAAATATCTTCAAGGGAAGGGCATTTTCCACTGATCCATGTTTAAAATAGGATGATGTATTGTGAGAAAATCTGAACTATTAGAGCAGCTCCCACCTTTCTGTTCTGGACCCATTAGTAGCAGCAGCTTGCTCTCCTGCTGGGAGCTTAAAAATAGTTATTTTCTGATTGTCCTTTCTGATATTTAAACATCCTGTGGCCTACAGTGTAATGAAACATCCCCACATTTGGGCAGTTAGCTTTCTTAATATCCCTACCCAAATCATAAGGGAAGGATTAGTGTTTTTCATGATAACAATGGCTTTAACACTCTGAGATGACATTCGGGATTGCCAGTAAAGCCTGAAGATCCAGGTGACTGTAGCCCAGTGCAGGTGGCACACTTGAGTGCTGGCATGGCAGGGCTCAGTGACAATATGTCTTTGTCTTTTAGACCTCAGTAGAGTCATGCTGATTTTAACCATGGGAAAGACGATAGAAGGGGGAGGAAAGTGTGACTTTCCAGCTGTGTTTCTGTGACACAGATATTTACAGCTGAGGTAACTAATCCTTTTCAGCTTCTCTCCCCTTCAAGGAAACAATAACTGTGCCTGATACACAAGCACATGTATGATCATGGTGGAGTTATACATATATTTGCTTTGGCCTATATTAAAGTAAAAAGCCAGTGAGTAAGAAAGCTTTACTGTGCTTGCTTGGAAATTATTTACAAATACACTCCCCATTATTGTCTTGGGTCCCCAAATAGTCTCCCTGAGTTGTATAAATGATAACTGTTACATTTTTAAGATCTCCAAATACCATTCATTCTTTAAAATTCTGAAAATGGTTTTGTGAAACTGAGGAGCACCCATGCCTGTTAACTTGGATTGTTAAATAAGGAGTTGCAGAGACAGGAGATGGGTATCCATCTCTCTG
>CABHPH010140300.1:2544-35203 GCA_902168325.1 Peromyscus nudipes
AAACAGTTATTGGAGAATAAGAAAAATCTTACGTGTTAGACATAAGTTTTAACTTTGCTCTTTCCTAAACATAATTTCAGTATGTGAAATGCACTTAGAGCATTTTCATATTAAAATTATCAACTAATGAAATGTGAAATATGCATATTTGTGTATAAATTATTGGCATCTAAGAATATTTGTATTTTATATATATGACATATCAAAGAAAATATAAATGACATACAAAAAATGAACAATTTATGATTGAATGAATTTTGATGTTGAATACATAACTCTTATGCTTTTGACAAATATGTTGAAAATTAGGGGACTTGTATTTTGCAATGGAAAGCGTAGGTTTTACAGAATTGTATTCATTCGTGCTACTTCTGTGTATGCAGGTTGTTTTTTTTTTTAAAAAACACAGATTTAACAAGAACTCCCTCCGTAGACCAGGCTAGATTCGAATTCATGGAGACCTGTCTGAATGTATTTAGAGCTTTAATCTTAGAAAAAGCAATATGTAAATAATTGAAATACTTGATTCTTGGAGAGTAGGTTTTAAAGAGAAAAAAAGGTTGGTATCACTAGGGACTCACTTTTGCAAATTCTTAAAAGTTTCTTGCCTTTCAGTTGCTTTACTCATTTATTTGATGTGGTCACCTGTTTGTTTATTAACTAATTCATTCATTCATTCATTCATTCATTCATGTTTTAGTTATATTAGTAAAGCTGATCTACCTTACTTCAATCACATGAAATTACTTCCATATCATCTGATCCTTTATTAAGGTTATGTACATATCATCACCCAGGAAGACTCAAGAGGAAGGACAGAATATACATTCTATATTTTTGCATTTAGGAGACACTGCTAAAGGATTTTTAAATGGAGGTGAAATTAGGACTTCATATTTACCAGCCACATAATAGGGTTAATCTGTCTTGTGGCCTCATAAATAATTCTGAGAAGTTTACATTTTGCTTTCTGTTGCGTAAGGCTTGTGCCTGATAGTCTTCATCTGGTGGGACATTAAGCTTCCTCACCTTACAGAAACTCAGAACAATTGAATCTATAACTGCTTGTTTTGTTATCAATTGCTGTTAGACAACTTTTTCTCTATTTTTTGAGGTGATAGAATTGGGGATATTTTTTCTTTTTTTTTTTCTTTAAATTAAGGAATTTTTTTATTCATTTTACATACCAACCACAGATCCTCCTCTCTTCCCTTCTCCCGCCCCTCTAGCCTTCCCTCTCAAGCCACCCTACATTCCCTCCTCAAACAAGGTTTAGCCTCCCATGGGGAGTCAGCAGAGCCTGATCCATTCAGTAGAGGCAGGTCCAAGCCCCACCCCCATCAGAATGGCTAGGTAACTTTCACTTTGCTGTCCCTTTCTCTCATTGTGCTTTATTGTTATTGTCTCTTAGATTCTGTAAGGCAGCTAATAGTAAGTAATGTCACATAAACAGTTTGCTGTCATGAGAAGCACTTTGTGAGCTCTTTATTGCTTGACTATTGATCTTGATTACTAACCAGGAATCTGCAGTAGCTAGATTCTTGCCAAGGTCATTCCACGTTGATTCTTTCCTGAGTATATTTACTTTGCCTAAAAGAGAGTGGTGCCTTTAAAAACTCATGCTCCTGTGTGGCTCTTTATATCATTGTCAGAAGAGTATGCTTTGCACAGAACTTTACACAGTCCACATTTCTTCAATGCCTTTTGATATTGCAACCTTTGAGAGAAAGGTTTCATGCATTGCCTAAAATGTGAATTTAGATTCAGAAATACCAGCTAAATTCTGATTGTTAATAAAAGCATAAGAATAATGTAAAAAAATCTACACTCAATTGGGAAGATTGTATTTTAAGCAAATTTGAGTAATTCTGGAATATAAAAAAAAATCACTTAATCCGTACCAATTTTAAATGGAAAGTCTTTAGTTTAGATGAGGTGTCCTTGGTGATCCCATGAGTTTTCCCTACCTCATACCATCACTCTTAGATTTTTTTCTCTCTAATTTGAGGTTCCTTCATCAACCTGTGAAGCAAAACAAATAAAAAGATAAAACCTTCCAAATACTTTTTATTCATTTTCTACTACTTTTTTTCAAGGTAGTTGATTCACATATTTAAAAAATTCTAGAGCAAAACAAAACCCAAACAGGTGGTTTTCAGTAGATCAATAAAATTCGTTTTATTATTATGAAGCAGGACAATTCTCTTTCTATTTCACATTACTTTGGGTAGAATAAAGTAGACAGCTCATGCTGAGAAAACTGAGATGTAGGGAATGCAGGAGCTAAAAGGCAGACAATGCACCCTGAGCACTGTGGTGAGCCATCCCCCTTGAATGAATAAAACCATGAACTTAGCTGTTGCTTGCTTTCAGTTTGGAAAGTCATTTTGTAAAGTGAGATTGCAAATGATCTCATTGTTGTGGTTGCATTTATAAAATTCCTTATTTCCCGTATGTTAACGGTATTTGCATAAAGGAGCCAGTGACAATTATTTTTTGCACATAGAATACTTCCCCATTTGAAGTATAGGTTTTGTAAAGTAAAAATATTTATGATTATATTGGTGGATCCTTAAGTGTCTGCTGGTGATGCCAACCTAAATGTAACTCTTTTCATAATTTACAATTAACCCAAGGTGCTTTAGTTTTGGTTTGGCTCTAGTTTGGGGTCCTAAATATGTGTTTTTCAATAAGATATAGTCATAGTTTTACCAAATATTATACAGAAAAATAATATCCCTCCTGTTTCCAAATAAGTTTTCTAAATATTTCAATTGAATCAAATAATTTCTTCTACAGAAATTAATGCTTTCTGAAAGGTAATTCTTTCTATTTTTTCATTTATTAGAAACTATTAAAATAGCATTTGAGGAGCAAGGAGTTTTTGAGGGTGCTGGTCCATGACTATATCCTATCATAGAAGTACTGGGTATGATGGTGCTGGTCCATGGCTATGTTCTATCATAGAAGTACTGGGGATGAGGTATCAGGTGTGTTTTGCATTAGGCTTCACACCTGATCGCATGCCTGTTGGAAGGTTTCCAGAGTGTGGTCTAGAGGTACTGTTACTTCCAACTTGTACCACTGAAATTAAGATTTACTCCCCAGAGAGGATGAATGAATTATCACAGTATGCTCTCTGAAAAGTGAAAACAAACTCGTCTGCGTTACTGCTTTCTTTAGAACTGTAAAATATGGCTTAACACATACTTGTAGAGGATTGAATGAATTCTATTTTTGTAAAAGTAAAATCAATGTTTTGCTTAGCTTTGTTTTAGGTTCTTCTGAGATGCCACAATTCTATGAAAACGAGAGCTATATGCATTGCAAAGTGATACTTCCCTGCCTTTCCATTTCCTTATTTGAAATTTATTATAGCATAAAAGATAGACAGATCATTAGTTGCAAAAAATTAACATTAAAAATCAATGAACGTACAGCTTTCCTATTTGTACACATAAAAGCCATTTTAACATCAAGAAATCATCAATGCCATATCATTAGCAAATAAATAATAATCACTCAGACATGAAGAGGTATTCAAAGACTAGAGATTTTGGTGATGAAGACAGGAGAAATAATAGAAATGTGCACAGAGCTGTTGGTATATCTTGTAGGGAATATCTAGAAAATTAGATTAATCAAGGAGCAGACATTTGGAAGAAAGTTTGTGTGAATGCCTGACAGTCTTGCTCTTTCCCTCATTTCAAATGTTGGCAGGGTAGCAGGCAGCTCCAAGGGAAATGTGCTCCTTTCATACTTGAGTAATTGATGAATTGTATGCAATATGCAAATGAGAATCCATAAATCTTATGAATGACAGCTTAATTTATGTGAGCCTTAATGAATGCAGGATTAGATTTTAATTAAATATCCTCAAAGGCACCCTGAGTAGTAGATTTTTTTAGGCCCTGTTTTTTGAAGACTTGTTTCTCAAGCAATGCATTTTACAAAAGCAGAAACCAGGCAAAGAATTTAGCCTACATTTTAATAAGAAGCAATTGCTTTGTTTTACTTAAACAACAGCAGATAAAGTAATAATTCCTCAACCAAATGTATGTGGCTCTCCTTATTTTCTACACATTTCACTAAATGTGATTACTTTTAATTACCATTGGTCCCTGTTATCCCGTGCTATTCTTAATTGCAAGAAAGTTATTAAAACTTTACCCAAAATAGTCTATTACTGAAGTAGTGCTTAATAAAAGATTATGGAAGATAGGTAAACATTTTAAGTACTGAATGTAATTTGAATAAAATAGGATTTTTTAACCACATTGTTCTTTTAAAAAAATTATCACAGAGTACTTAATGCAATAAGAAGATAAATAACAGACTTGTATACATGATATTTGATGAGAATTGTTTTTCAAACTTACATGAAAAGACACATACTCTCATGGAATACCTGCTTCTTTAGTTCTTATCAACACTTTGAACTTGAATATAGGTTATTAATTGGTCATGCATTAGATGGTTTTTTGCTCTTCTGTTGAGAATCTGCTTTTTTAAATGTATGACTAAAATGAATATTTGATATGTTGTCTATAAAACCAAACATTAATTTCTCCCATTTGAAATGTTTCTTTTGTGAAACCATACTGAATTTGTGTGTGAAAGAGTCATCCATTCCAACTAAGTCAGTGTTAAGTCCCGGGTGTCAATGCAACAAGTGCCTATGTGAACACAAGATGGGGAAAAAAAATAGAAAATTTTCCCTTGTAAGTGAAAAAGTTAGCAAAGGTTTAAATGTAGTTTACTCACCCAAACGCAGTGTAAAGTTACTGAGAATGAAAGTTTCCAGCCTTCTAGTGAGAGCCTTGATCCATAGCTTAGGCTTTAAGATAGGACTATCTGTAAAGACCTTGAAGTTACAGATATACTTATGAACTGATGACTGTGTTTTCTTTATGATCAGAAGGGATATAATATTCATCAGCTTCCTCAAAGGAATTCCTTTTCAAAAATGATGAACCACTATCATGCAAAAGCTAGTTACATAAGCTTCTTAAACCAAAGTATATTTATGTGAAGCCAGACAAATCCATGTAATCCAGGTATGTCTATTAACCAAACAGTTTGTTACAGGACCAATACTGTTTTAGCATACTTATTTTAAGTTTTATGTTAGTAAGTGTCAATACTACATTGTTGATTTTGAGAGCAATATTTAAGTGGAATATCCTGCATTTTTGTGTTGTTTTCCATCACAATTGCTATCTCTATTGTGATGAATTTAGGAGTTTTTTCCTTACATAAATATTGCATTCTTTAACTAGTTAGGCAAAGAATGTTTCCTGACAATAGTAAAAGACAAGTTTTCAGTATGACATGGTGATGCATTCCTGTAATCCCAGGACTTGGGTAGCTGAGGCCAGAGGATCATGACTTTGAGAACAACCTGGGTGACATGGTAAAAGCTTATCTTAAGATTATTCGGTATACATAGCGAATAGCAAGCAAACATTTCATCACAATTAAGCATATCTATGCTACTTGGATATTTCTCAGTGTCAGAATACAAGTCAACAAAAAGAATCTTGCTAGCCTTGCTTGTAAGCACACAGGGAAGGTAGGCTCAGCACTGCCCTGCCCTTCTCAGGCCACAGGCCCTCATTTGTTGTAACTTAGCTGACCAAGAAGGCCAGGGATAACATATTTAGTCCCCATGGATGCAAACACCGAACCAGGAACTCTAAGGTCATATTGGTAAGCAAAAGGTAAAAGTTGTGAGTCCTGACTTAAAGTTCAAGGCTTATTTCTCATCTTGATAAGCCCATTGCTGTAGTGTGCCTACACATTCGGCTCTCTGTCAACACATATCAAATGCCTGGTTCAAGGAACGTGAAATAGTGAGTGAGGAGATGATATCTTGCTTTCTTGGAGCCATTTAAAGCGCACAGAATTTTCCAGTCACATTCACTGCAATCATCATTTTTCAAATCATCTTTGAATCTTGGAGTACCCCCTACCAAATTTCAAGTTCAATCCAGAAAACCATTAAGCCAAGTGTTTTGGTGTTGACCATGATTGTCGGCAGTGCCTGATTTGAGAAAACTGTAGGAGTTTCTTATTGAGTAGTTTGTATTTCTTTTTAGATGTTTTGTCTTGTTGTTTTGTTTGGTGACAGGGTCTCATTGTGTAGTCTAAACTGTCTGGTAACTCAGTGTGTGGTCCAGGTCTTCCTCCTGCTTCAGCCTCCCTAACATTAGCATTAGAGTAGCCACTGTGCCCAGCTTTAAAAGGGATTGCTGTTCTACAAATTTCTTAAAGAAAAAAAAATGGCAATTTTATATTTTCTATCCAAACATATTAAATGTAGTAGGAAATCTCTACTGCTACCAAGTCAGGAAGTGCAGATAGAAACAAAATGTTTTAAACTTCCCTAACCTCACCTAGAACATCACGAAGAAAAGCCAGAAGGAAGACAGAGTCCTCATTTTATTCCATATTTATTATCTGTTTACAAAATGAAGACTCATTTACAAAACTGGCATATGCTAGTTTTATCTACCAAGAAGTATTTCTTTCTAAAGTGGAAATATTAAGACTTCATGATAAATATACTGAAATAAAAGCTTATAGATAAAAAGTGTAATTGCCTAGCAACATATTCTCCAACATCAATATACAACAATAAGCATTACAGTATTATAGTATTCAGAACAATTACTACATCATTCAAGAATATAGTCACAACTTTATGTGTCTATATTATACCTTCTAAGGCATAAACTGATTTAACAAAATATTAAGGGTTTATATCTAAAATATTGTTTTTAATATATTTATTTCTTTTCAAAATAATTTAGTAAAGAAAATGTTGGAATGTTTGATTTATCTTATGCTATCACACAAAATAAAATTTTGTTAACTTTTAACAGCATTAAAAATAACACACTGTACTGTCATGTAGCAAAAGGGAGAATGTCAACTAGTTTTTTTCATTATTCATGTGACTATACGTAATAGTATTAATAGTTCTTTCAAAACAGTGGATGGGATGAAAAACACTCTGACCCTTAATTGTCACATAGTTATCAAAAGTGTCTAAAATCATGCTGCTTTTAATGTATGCAGTGCCATATAATTATGGAATTTGGTATACCCACAGTTACCAAATTAATAAAAGTGGCATTTAAATGGTTGGCCCTTTAATTCAGAGCCCTTAGTAGATGGAAATATGTTCATCTCTTACCTCCTCTAGTGATAATTATCATTGCGTTGTTGGATCACATTTCTCGACTCTTGTGTAATTTAGCTCTGTCAGCATTAATCTCTTGGAGGTTCACATCAGTGGAACTAAATGTCTGCTTAATATTATAGCAGTTAGGCAGTTGTCATCCTAGTTGGAAAAAAACAATGGAAAAATTTACTGTGAGATTAGTCAAATGTAGGATCAAAGCTCCTGGCCTAAAATTTGAACATTGGTACTTTTGTGATGTCATATTTGGAAATCAGTTTGTACTTCCCTCATATAGATCTATGTTGGATTTGTTTCTTGAACATAAGTAATTAACTTTTCTCTCCTGTCCCCTCAATTACCGGTACAATTACTGCTTCTTCTACAGTAAATATTTGAGGTAATAAATAAAACTGAAATGCTTTTTGTATAACACAGATTGCTATTTTCTTTTACATATAAGATTCCAGCTGTATTTATCAAGATGTGGGAACATTCTCTCAGCGGTGAGGGATAACTGCTTGGTATAAATTCATCACTGCAAGGAAAAGAACTTTCTGATAAAATCATCATAATCCTAATAAGAAAATTTCAGAGACCATATTGTGTGATATTATGCATCATTCTATTACTTTTATGTTGATCTTGATCATTTATATTGATAACAAAGTATTGCCAAAGGAAGACTAACTGGAAACATTTATTTGTACAAAGCACCCAAGTCTGCAATTTTTATCTTTACATCATGAGCTAGCTAGCAAGCAAAAGGATTCATATTTCATTAAAGCCCTCGTCATATTCCTCATAGAATCTGAAAACTTAAACACTGTGTAGTGCTTTGGAATTTTAAATGAATGAATTCCATTTATATTAGATTTTAATTTGGTTAGTCAAACACATTTGTTAAACATGATTATGGGGTGAGCCTTGAACTAGACATTATGGCTGAGAGTGGGGAGGCAAGGTTGTCTCCTGCCTGACAGCAGTGTGCATTGTATTTGGGGGATGGGAGTACATGCTATGCACAGATAATGACGGAAGATTTGATAAAAGAGTATAAAATACATTATTTTTGATAGAGCCAGAAAAATAGAAACATTTTATCCTGGCATTCTTTTAGTGGGTATTATTTATGCCTTGCCTGATCATTTATTAAGTACAACTCTATTGAATTTCCTGATCAGGCAATGCTCCATTTTACATTAGGCCTTTGGCACTCACTGGCCCATGTGTTAAAATGTTTCCTGTTATACTCCATAGCTGGTAACTTGCCAATACTCAAGATTCATCTTTTTATAGATGATGTCTCTGTCCTACTGAACTAAAGGCACCATTCCAGCGTTCTGTTCTCTAATTTTGTTTGTCTAAACCCCATCCTCTTCCACTACAAAATAAGCTCTCAGTTGCTGATGAAAGTACCAGTAAACAACAATGACAAATATATATCTACAAGTGGAAACATTTAATGAAATTTAATGAGACTTTTCTGGAAGACCACTTTCAAAATACTTGATGTTATGGACCACAGGCATCACCAAGACATCGGAAATGCTTTGACTTCTGAAACCAATTTCTTATGCCCTTCTTACTTGTGTGTGAAATTTTAATGTGAACACAAACATAGTTAGATTTATAAGAATATAGTGGTTCAAGTGGGGGAAAGAAAAACTCAAAAGTCAAAAGAAGAGGCTTGGAGATGTCACAGAAAGGCCTGTGTCCTGTGGTTTTCCCTGAACAGTAAATCCCATGATGAAATGAGCCATTCTGGTGGTGGGTCAAAGGCAACATTTCAAAGGTGCCCTACAAAGGCTTCATTTATTTCTGTTCTTAAGAAATCATACCAGAGGTTGCATCCACACAAAAGCAGCAGCCTCTTTTAAGTGCAATACTCATCATTTAAGCTTGTAACCTTAATTATCAATTATATTTTTGTAGCATCTCATAGATCATTGAAAAGAAAACACTTAGTGAGGCAATTGCTTCATTTGGGAAGAATACAAAGGCCAAGAAGAAAAGCCACACAGGCAGTGAGATAGGACAGCTGTCAGAGTCTTCATTTTTCTAAAACTTCTTTGGGTCCTCCCTCTTAGTTTTCTCTCCTGATGATGTTTACTCTTCAGGGATGAATAGAGTGAGTAGTACTGGGGATTAATAGAATATTCCATCATCAAGATAACTTAAAATCCAGAAGACATAAGTATTAATTAATGATGAGCAAACGCACTGAAGTAGAAGCAATATATTTGAATAAATCATCCGCTAGAATTGGTGATGGGGATTAGAGAAAAAAAAGAAGAATAGAATGTAGATTTAGAGGAGACATAACAGGGAATGAGCAAGAATCTTCATGGAGATTCAATGTCCCATGTACCTTATTGCTGATAAAGTAAATAATTAGTGTAGCTTCTTTTAGATCACTGAAGGGACAAATAGGAACAAACTTGCTTGCTTCTGTTAATAAGCCCTGCACTATGTTTGGCCAATTGCTATTTCCATTATCTGTGACCTCACAAGTGGAGGAGATAAATTCTAACTTCCTTTGATTTGGGTATTTTTTTACTAAACATTTTTATGTTCCTTCTCTGTCCTAAACGTCATGTAAAGTTAAAGCTATTACTTTCCAAGTAGGAGCTTATTGTCTCTTTGCTTCTTCTTCATTTCTTCATTTGTTTTTTTTTTTAATTTGGCTTTAAACTGGCAGTTGCTCTCTTTGGTGGATATGCAAAGTGACTGAAGATCTTTTTAAACATTAAGGCACAGAATTCATCATAGGCTTTGGATAGCAACAGGTAAACTAGGAATGATACATCTCTTGGTTGTCCTTATTTTTCATGCATACATGTTATACTGCTTCATTTCTGTCTGGTTAAGAAAATGCTCTGAATGAAATACTCAAGATTTAACTTTGTGCAATGAAAGCAAGAGCCTTAGATGCCATGATCTGACTGCTAAGCTCAAAGATCTGTATGTCGAGTCTGAAATGTAGGTGGAAAATTTGTGGGAAATAGCAATAAAAAAGTTGCTACTGAAGTCTTTATTAATTGTCAGGTGTAGTTTTTCTCTATGACTTCACATTTCCTTTCTCCCTGAGAATTATAAAATGGACAAGTTAATTAAAATTGCGACAGAATAATATAAGCATAAAATGTGAAAGAGGAACAAATCTAAAAGAAGCAGTCATGACTACACATTAGCTAATATAAATGCATATTTATAAATTTCCGATTCTTCGCCCCTTGAAAACTAAATAGCAGACATAGAAGCACAGAAGAATGTGCATTTTGTGTAGTGGTGTGTGCCTGAAGGAGTGTGTATACTCGTGAGTGTGTGTGTGTGTGTGTGTGTGTGTGTGTGTGTGTGTGTTCCTTGCAAACTCTCTGAGAGACTGTGTTTTCATTTCTGGTCACCACCTTAGCAAACTAATCAATGAGGCATGAACTGCTATCAGCAGTGAAAGAAATGAAAAATAAACCATAGATAATCCCTCAGTTAAAAGGTTATTCTGTGTGATAAAAGCTATTTTGTTAATTTATTTACTTACTGGTACAGTGAGATAAAGTGGAAGTACAATTAGGGAATTCTTGCTGAAAGGATTTTAAAGGGCAATGATGACTTCATATTTTGTAATATTTGACATGTAAGAACATTTTAAAACTAAAATTTCATTGCTCATAAGATTCTACATCATTTTACTTCAGTTTAGTATTTTAAATACATATTATAGTTTATTATTCAATGAAAATAAAAATAGCCTTTTTGAATAAATGTATATCTTTTAATAAGGTGTATCTTAATGTAAATAGAGATGATAATTCTTTAGAACAATAATTTCTATGTTTCAATATTCTATTAGTTACAGGAATGGTGTGTACTTTTTGGAAAATTGTGTACTTCTCACATGCATAAATCTGGCATAATATTAATTTCCTTTAATTTATGAGAATATTGAAATCTAGGGAAGAAGGAATGTATAGAATATACCTTCTGTAGTTAAAGGTTTTGTGTTCTTTAACAGAAAAATGTATATAAAATATTATATTATCATGACAAAGTTTATAGAATATTCCGTGACATCACAGTAACAAAGGGCAAATGATAAACAATGTGGAATTGGGAACATTAGGGGAAAAGTTGAGGAGAAGTGGTGTAGGGCTTAATGTGGGCAACTGAAGGAAAGGGTATTCTACACCACAGGTTTAATATCTGTGCAGCATGGACATATGGAAGCAGTTAAGCACCAACTATGAGTCAGGGTCAGACTGATAGGGACATTTTCTGAAAGGAGCTGAAGTGTTCAATTTAGAGAGCTTTGAATTCTGTGATAAGAAACTTGGATGATTTTTCAGAAAACACTGGAGGTGTTATGATGTTCACTCTAGAATGATCAGTTGTGCCATTATCAACAACTGCAGGAACTCAAAGAAAGGGAGATAAGGCCGAGTAGCAGGAATGGCAGGGAGAGTGGGAAATGAACAAGGGAGAATGAAGAAAAGGTGGAGACTGAGAGAGATGGAGGGGCTGGGAAGACCGCCTACAATCTGGCCTTCGTCATTAGAGATATGAAGTACAATAGCTGACGAGATGCAGGTTTAGAGTAGACAAGAGCTGTGCACAAGCCACCTGGAAGTGTGTGTGTGCAAAGTCCAGATATCTGTCGCACCCATAGGAAAGTGAATTGGGGACTCAACTGAAAAGGGGACACATCATTCCCATATTTTTGGAAATTTATTTTAATCATTGATGATTTGGAAGTCATTTTCAACTCTATAAAGAGTACAAGATATTTGAATGAAGAAGTAAAGTGTTTTTACTTTTTAAAGAAAACACAGTAATTCTTTAGAACTCACCAACTGCCACAGTAGAGGACAAAAGATACTTTTTATTACTTTTTTTTAAATTTTGGGTGAGAATATAATTACATTTTCTCTCCGGCTTTTTCTTCTTCCACCTCCCTGCCCATATACTGTTTCTTACTGTGTTTCAAATACACTGATTCTTTTTTGATTAATTATTGTTGAATATGTATAAGCAGAAACATACATGTTTCTAAATAAACCTGCTCAATCTGCATTATGCTACTTGTGTGTACGTTTTAGAGGGTAACTAGGATCCTTTTATCACATGAACTATATCAGACACAGATTGCTAGATTCTGATGATCCTTAAGTTGAGCAGAGGAAACCAAGATGATGTCCTCTGTTCTGGCTTGGCCATTTGTAGAAGTGGCAGTTTATTGGTCGAGGCACGGGAAAGGCAGGCTCAAGTTATTCAAAACCCTCCAGAATAATCTACTAAAACTGACGAATTTAATGGATACTGATGGATTTCAAATTTTCCTGTAATGGGTTCCCATGCAGAAATCCAGCAGGATGGAAAAAGGATGGTTCCACAGAGGCAGAAGTGGGAAGGAGATACAATGGGAAGGCTTTATTCCTGAATATTAGGGAATACAGACTTGCATCTTCCTTCTGTTCTCTTGGTTCACACTTCTATTTGACCATTCTATAACATAAGCTCTCATGAGTATTTATTTCAGACTTTACCATTTTATCTGCTTATAGCATCCTTGCAAGGAAGGAAAGCTGTGGATTCCAAGAGGCTAAGTGACTTGCCAAGAAAAGACATCTAATAAATGACGCTTTCTGTCTTTTGATCCTTGGTAAAGTGACCTTTGTCCCTATTATTCAGAGGTGCCAGGGTATAATGGAATAAACACAGGCTTTGAAGTCACAGATCCATGCATCTGACACAGAGATCTAAAATTTATGAGCCAGGCTCTGGAGCCAGTCTGTGCTGATTTTCTCATCTGAGAAGTGGAAGTAGTATCTGCAGCAGAGAGCGCTGGGATTTAAATGAGATAGCTGTTTTATTTAGCACAAAGTTAGTTTCCTGAATATGTTGTCTTTTCCCGTTTTCATAGTAAAGTTACCACCACCTCAACTCCTTCTGTTTCTAAACTTGGGAAAAGAGACTCACTGGACCCAGTATGCAAACACCAGTTATTAAGTTAGGTCAGTTCTCTGGGCTTGTTTTACTTCTTAGTCACATGCATTTCACATCCTTGAATTTTAAGATGCATTAAAGAACTCCCATTTGTGTTTTTTCTAAGTATTTTCAAGAATTGCTTTAAAACAAGGTTAACACTTTCCCTGGACGTCAGTGGTGTTTTCTTGTCACTACTTGGAAGGTCAGTTTAAGAATTAGACAAAGTTATTCATTCTCTATTTTCTTAAATAATCTTTATTGTATTAAGTAGTGTTGAACTAGGATTCTATCATTCATGGTTAGCCTGGTCATCTCTAATATGTGCCCAGCACTAGATCTTAATATGCAGTTTCACAAGCATTCAAATCTATCATTGGAGCCTGTGCAAATTTTTTTTGAGAAAACACAATAGAAACTAACTCATTTTGAATAATGTTCAAGAGCTACACTGTAATTGAGCATTTCATTAAGATTTGATACTGAAGGAGATGAAGTATTACTATGATATATTTATTTTAAATACCTAAATACACTATTGTGTGAGTGTCAATAGTGGTAGAAAATAATTTCTTATTATTACATCATTATTTTCAATAGCATAACTGTTTAAAAGTAGTTATAAACAGACTGAATGTAATATATCCATTATGCTCATTTATGAACATTAGAGATTAATTTTCTCTCCATAACTGTCTCTGGATACCGTCACACTTTTAAGACTACTATTTGATTAGCTACTAACATGCTTTGAAGACTGGTTTTAAGTTAGGACTGCCAATACCCTTTGAATAAAAGAAGTGTGATTGATGCTACACTATCCATTCAGCTCTCTATCATGCTTTGGTTTCAGAAATAACCCAGATTTTAATTCGTGGGTTTAATAAATTGTGTTTCTTAACTTTATTGACATTAGAAAAGCATGAATTTATTTTAAACAAAATTGTACCTTTTAAAGACAGATTATCATGAGAATTTAATAAAATAGCTGGGTTTACATATAAGATCGCTTAGTTCTATAATGATTTAAACCAACTGTTCTTTATTTATATATTGAAGGGCTTTATATAGTTCTTTTGTTGGATTAGACCTTATCTATCAATGCACTTTGGTACTACATAATTAAGAGAGAACAATAATATATTTCTGTTGGTTACCGTTCATTCCATGTTTTTTATGCACATTTAGTCCATTGAATTAATCTTTGAAACAATAGAAAGAAATTCTTTGCTAGAAATAGCTAGCTGTGCCTTGGCTTTGTGGCAGACTGACATTAGGGAAGCTATCTAGTTGTCGAACCTGATTGCTTTAGCAGCCCTGAGGTTGATAGTATCAGGTTCCAGCATGCCCTGCTAGGTCAACATGGACCCAGTCCCTTAAAGAGAAAAGTTCACACAAAGTTCACTTCTATTGTTTTACCATGGTTACAAAACAGAAGGAAAAAAGGGGGTGGGGTGGGTTTGTGATCCATGCCTGCCATGAGCTCTCTCTCTCTACTGAGTTCCTTCTGATTTTGTCAGTTAAACATTGCAACAGAGAAAACTAAAACTTAAAATAGTTTCTAAATGAATAAGACCTAAGTGTGCCCTATTATCACTTGTAGGTAATCCTTGGATGTAGATGAATGACGTTACAGCCATTGCAGCAAGAATTTAGATGAGCTTAATTTCGATGAAAGAGTTATTTAATTCCTTCCCTATTAAAAATGAATAAGGTTGGCATGGTATGAAAGGATTGTTTATTGGTCTAGAAGTGTAAATGTAGTAATTTCTTTAAAATAATTTAACTTTGACAAAATATGTTGAAATAATTGCTATAATGAAAGGGAGAGACTGAAGCTAAAAATATTTTTTTCTAGATATTTTTTCACTTGAAAAAAATTTAGATTTCTGCCAGTATTTCAAGAATTCCCACTTATGATTTGATTTAGGAATTTCTGTTTATGTAAATTTTAAGGAGTTACAATGTGTAATAGGCCATTATGCCTTACATATAGAAATATCTGGGGATCTTTTGAAATATGTAAAAATTCAATTCAATTTCTTTTTTTCCCAATAGCATAAAGTTGTTTATTTAGATTATTTCAACTAGAAGAAATATAACAGAATTATCAGAATAATGACTACAAAATATTTTTATTATTATTAAAAGTAAATTAATTATAAAATAAATTAATAATAAAAATCAATTCAATTTCAAAGCCTTGATGTTCAGCTACTGAACCTGCAGAAATCTTTTATTTTATAAAAATTTGAATCCATTATTAATTTTGAAGGGTATCAGTGCAACATAGTTTATTTTGCACTTGATCTTCAAAGATTGCAAAATCTTGTGGCTAAAGTAGTAGGGCTGTGCTAGCCTTACTTTTAAAATTATTAATGATGTGTACAATATGGAATACCACCTATATAGCTCAAGTACAATCACTACTTGATGATATTTCATTTTTGCTATTGGTGTGTATTTTATTTTTAAACATGAATTACTATTCAAAGAAAAATTATTTCAAGTAGAAGTGCGTAGGCGTCATTTTTACCTGGGAGAATACTGTTTGTAGAAAAGGGTACATTGAAATGAAGTTTTAAATTTGACATTAGGTATATGTTCAAGAAATTTAAGACTTTATAGGCCCCTTAAAAACTGCTGCCATAACAGAAAATTCCTATCTACTTATAATGTATACTAGTATTTAACATCAATAATGAAGGGATGGGTCTCTTAGGATCAAGACAGAAGTGTGATCTATATTTTATGCAATTGTTTATTGACCTTTACTCTTTTGATTGGCATAATATGTTTGCCTTGAACTGCACCTATGTCCAGCATAAAAATGTAATTTTTCATGATTTGGACAGAATGTAGTGAAGCAAAGAGGGGAGGTTAACTATTTACATTGTTTATATGACCAATATAGAACAGGGAGTACCTTTTATGTTCACCAAAAATGACTCTTGTGTCATACTTTGCATAAGTACATGCTTTTTCAAGTATTGTTCTGAAACGATAAATCTTAAATTACCACTATACTGCTTATTCTTACTGCATCTGAAAGCTGTTTTTTCTTCCTTTTTGAAAAATGCTTTGGTTACACTTACACAATGCACGTTAAATTGGGAAATAGCCAACTTGTAGGAAGCTTAATATTGCTAATGATCCCCCGGAATTAATGACATCTGCTTGGGTAACTAAATCAGGCAGCTGATAACAAGCAAGGTATGACTTCTGAATTCAGAGGTCACCGAGCCCTTCCCTTTCCTGTAGAAAGGACTTAACTCAACCCTTCAAGATAAATGGCTGCATCTCCTTCTCAGATGTTAAAAGTCTTCCAATCAGTCTACAGAGACCTCCCTGATAGCCTGTTCTAATGTTTAACTGCTCTAATGAGAGGGAGAACTATTTTTTCATATCTCATCTACATCCCTTGTTGCAGTTTAAGGGTTGATACTTATTTTTAATGTTATTTTTCTCTTCTTTATTGCTGTGTATTCTGAATTTTTTATCAGCCTGATTTTCCCAGTGCATGAAGATTTAGAAATAAATCTTAATGTGTTTTCAAAAACCCAACCTAGAGTATGACTAAATAATTATATATATTGCTTAACTTCAGTGGCCTGGAGATCATTTTTTCTTTCTCTCCTTAGAACCATTATCCCTTTCACAAAAGACGCACTTATTTACGTTGCTGTATAGTAACTCCCCAGGGTGTACTTGATCCCTTTGTCATGTTCTAATTTGTTGAAAAGCTCTAATATGAACTAAGCACGAAACACTGAATTTTCAGTAAATATAGTCTGAAAGATTTTTTAAAGTTTCTTCCATAAATGAATTCTTCCAAAAACAATAAAAATTCATTAGCAGTTTTAAGTAAACTATTTGTTTCACAAATAATGCATATTTATGTAAAAATCATGAAAGTATTTTTAAATAGATAATCAATCAATGTATTTACTCAAATATAATTACAAACACCATCAATTTGTGTATTAGGGAGATTCTTCATTCCAAGATCCCCTGCAAAGTCTAGAGATATTCAAGTCCCACTCGGAAAGTGGCCTAGCAATGACATGTGACTTATTCATGTCTTCTTTACACCACCCATTATTTCTTTACTTATATTGCCTAATACAGAGTCAGTGGTATGTAAATAGTTAAGTTACATTGTTCACCAAATAGTGGAAAGAAAGAATAAGTCTGTCTGCATTCAATACATGGGACATTTTTATTCCAAGCATTTTTAGTCAGCTGTAATTTGAATCCTTGAGGATGTGGCCTGGGTTTTGCTATGGAGTTAAGGATGACTTGAAGTTCTGTTTTTCCTGTCCTTATCTCTCAAATGCCCAGAATAGAAATATAAAAGCTTGCCTTCACTTGAAAAAAAGATCTAGATTTCTGACAGTATATATGTGAAGAAGACTTATCCTCCAATCTTTCTATGTAGCTTCACATTTATAGTAATTTATAATTTATTTCACTTTTTTGCTAAGAGTTATCATTTATTTTACTACAAATAAACGTTTCCTTAGGAAAAATCTGATTATGAAGGATTTCTTTATTTTTCCTAGATGGGAGAACCTAATTATTATTTATTTGTACATTTTATTTCATGTCTTTTTCACACACTGTTTTTTCCTTAGGGAAAGAGTTTTGCCCCTTTCCACTTGCTTTATTCCGATTATCCTTCAAGACCAAAATCAAATCTCAAGTATAGAGAGAAGCTTAAAGCTAACTCTTCTATTTCCTAAGCATCTTATCAGCTGTTATCTGTGACAAAAGCAAATACTTTCAGGACCTAGGAGACACAGCACAAAAGCACAGGGTTCCTTATTTTATTTTTATTTACATTTAATATATTTTATTTTGGTGTGATAAAGTCTCATGTGTGCTGATAACTACTATACTACTGAGCATACACCAGCCAAAATCCCTCATTTTGAAAAATGATCAGAATTCAACATTGGTGACAACCAAGCAATCAGTTCAGTAGAAAAGTCTCTACAGCAAACATGTCCTGTACTAACACACAGATTGAATGCTTTGCTGACACTTTTTCAAGGCACACTCCTGCAGTGTGTAGTTCATGCTGTTGTGTATTTCTTCTACACAATTAATATGTATATATGTGTACATTTGTTATCCCAAAACTGTGAGTTGCCCAACAGCACATCCCATGTCTTAAAATTTCTTTGAAGTTCTTCAACTTAGTACATTTTCTAAAAAGAAGAGACAACCACTAGCCTATATTGAGTCAAATGTGACTGTATTGAACTGGATGTGAAATGCAGTTGCAGGAATTCTTGTAAAAATTACAAGATTCAGATGAGCAATTCACCAAGGCTTAGGTCTGAAACATAAAACAGAGAAGCATTTATAGAAATCACAATGAAAGTTAACATTTATCAAAAAGTTTTTTGAAGCGATTTAAGTAACAAATACAAATGCTTACTACTGAAGCAGACACAACATAAATGTGAGAATTCAGTTGGAAACAGAGGTCAAGGGAGGACTTGTGAGGGTGTATTGTATTTTGTTGACTTTAGTGTAAGAGGGGATTGTGTTTGGAGATATATGTGTGTGAGGGGGAGGTACCAAGTATATGTGTGTAAGGGTACACATGCCCAAATGCATGCATGAAGAGGCTAGAATAAGAAATCATAGGCCCTGCTATGTCATATTCTGCCTTATTCTCTTGATACAGTCTCTCACTGAATCTGGTGCTGTGCTGGCTGCCGTATTCCCTGCATCCTCCTGTGTCTGCCTTCCTGAGCCATGGCGTTTCAGGAAAAGGCATGGATGCATGGATTTTCACATGTGTGTTGGGTTTCTAAACTCAGGTCCCCATACTTGCACAGCATGTACTCACTGAACCATATCACCAGTTGCAGAATGAATCCTTTTAAATGTGATTCGGCAATGGAAAAGTACTTTAAAAATTTATATTTGCTTAGAATAAAATTGTGTAGTTGTAGAAAATTACCATGGCCAAGTAAAAATGTTCCCTGGAAAGTGTTTAACAGATGAAACCATAAAGAAAACACTATAGTTCATAACAGTGAGGAAATTAATTTCATTTTTGTGTCTTGCCAGATTACAGGGATGGAAGAGCTCCAAACAATCACAACACATGTTTTCAAAAATTTAAATACTAAAAAAGAAATAGTAGATGAATTGAGAAATTACACATTATTGTTTTGATTAATTCAAATATGAATATTTGCAAATATTTGCTATCTTTATTGGATTTTTTACTACAGAGGCTAACTAAATTGTATTTTTGTCATTTAAAAAGTTATAAAATGTTTACTCTGTCAAATCCAAACATCTGACTCAGTAAAGTTGAGAAGGGTTGGACACATATGTGATATTAATTTTTACTCTTTCTTATTTTAATCGGAGGGGGGGAATTCCATATAAATGCCACTTAAAAATTCTGCAGTGATACAGAGTTCTGTCCTGAGAGAATATTCACATTAGAAAGTAACTTTATTCCATATCTCAGTGAATAGAGCTGTCTACTGCCAACCTGAGTTCCATCCTCAGGATGCACATGGTAGGAGAGAATCAATGCCTGTAACATGTCCTCTGACCTCAATATAGATGCCACAGCACAAGAACATGCACAGATACACAAACACACAGCAAATATAAATAAAAAAATATAAGGAAACCCTTATATTCTTTCTAATTGTTCTAAATGTTCTTTTCTAATTGCATTTTCATGAGTTGAGGCCAGTGAGTAATGTTAAGAAATATTTATGGCAGGAAGTCTATCATTACTCATAGATTTATTGATTGACAAGAAAGAACAAAATAAACATTATATGATGATCCAGAAGAATGAAAACTAGTGGTTAAGACCAGATCTGATGTTATGCCTTTGGAATCTCTGTACTCAGGAGACTAAGGTAGGAGGGTGGCAAGTTTGAAGCTAGCCTGGGCAACATAGCAAGTTCTTTCAAAACAAAAAGACTAACATTGAGAAGGATGATCATGGTGAAGGGAGATAAAGGCATAGGAACAAACTCCCTATTGAACATTGACAATTGGATGCAGTGATAAGCGTCTTTAATTTTAGCACTGGATAGGTGAGCAGGAAAGTTCCAGTCAATACGCAGGTGGACAGTGAGTGCAAAGCCAACCTCTGCTCATAATACTTAGTCACGAAGAGAAAAATTAAAAGAAGCTGTGACAATAATCTGACTACATGGATACTTAATGTAGAAGAATTTATAGTGAACTGAAAAGAGATTACATTGGATATACTTTATCCTTAAAGAGAAAAATGTAATTTGATTTATAAATGAAAATGGTAGTTCCAGGGTGTTTTGAACACTTAGCACCAAAAATAGCTTTCTCTGATTTTCTGTTAAGAACTGGAGTAGTGTCTCTGGGAGATGATGAATGTTTAGCTGTCTCTGCAACTGTTTACAGTACAGGGCTGTTTGGCTTCAATGAAGAATTAAAATGCATAAAAACATTTTTGAATAAATTCGATTTTAACGATGTTTAATGATTATTTAATCATGTTTAAACCACTGTCTTCCATATTCTTCAGCAGTCCTTGTCTACTTATTATAAGAAGATTTTTATATGAAAATAAGTTTGTTTCTTCAAATGAACTCAGGACTGCCAGGAGCCATAAGCACTGTTGTTGTGGTCACTGTTTTAAATTCTAACAACTATATTTTCTCATCTCTATTCTTGGACTTTAATCTTAGTCCCGGCCTGAAGTCATTGTGTGAATAAAGGTACAAATCTCAACATAAAGTATTATAACTGGAAGAGTATCTACTTCAACACTTACGAAATCTTTTGAGGTAAGCGTTAGGAACTTACCAGGCACTAGACAGTTCTTCCCACATGTCTTACTCAATATTATCTTTAATAAATGGATCACATACATAAATATATGTGGACACAGATATATGTCTGCAGACACATATGTATATGTACATATGGGATTTTCCATATTGCTACCACAAAAGATAACTGCACTTCAATTATATTAATCAAAATTCATCAGACAAATTACTGCATTGGTTTTAGACAAATAAGCATAATTGTAGTGAAAGTATTTACCTTTCTCATTAAAAACTCTTTATTTCTATATTTTCTTCTTTGAAATACATCAGAATTAAGTGAATGGAGAGCTTTTTATGATTGTTTTAGATTCAGTATTTTTTGTTTTGGGTTTTTTTTTTTTTTGGTTTTTCGAGACAGGGTTTCTCTGTGTAGCTTTACACTTTTCCTGGAACTCACTCTGTAGACCAGGCTGGCCTCAAACTCACAGAGATCTGCCTGGCTCTGCCTCCCGAGTGCTGGGATTAAAGGCGTACGCTACCACCACCTGGCCAGTATTTTTATTTTTTTTTCTATTTCATTTCCTTAATTTCAGGTCTCTACTTACCTTTTCCTCTTTCATACTTAGACTAATCATTTAGGGCACTGGGCAATAATGCAATCAGTCTTTCAGTAGTGTTTATTCTCTCATTCAAGTCTTAACTTGTGGGCTTCACATAACCCACACTAGCATTTAAAATTCATCTTCCCTTTGCCTTCCCAGAAGACAAATTAGCAAAGAGAAGCAGCTCTACTCTGCTTGGTTTTATGCTTATTCGAGTCTGACTATTCAAGTTATCTACAGCAGTTGAAAACTATGGTTTCCTCATCACACTGTTTGTTTACATTTAGTGATTTCCATTTGCAATTAAGTTCTGTCCTATATATAGTTACATATTCCGAATAGCTACAGCAAATACTTATGCTTTTTATGATGTGCCATACATATTCAGCTTTGCCAGAACAGTGAAAGGTATCTGAATATCAATAGCTAGTGATGAGAAATCTTGATCTTCATGTCATATTACTTGAAGACAGCTGGTCTCCTCAGCTCTGTGGTGGTCATTTGGTCCACATATTCTCATGAAAAGAGTTGAAAATCAGGAGGCGACAGGTTCATTCGGGGGGATGTGAAACTTCTACTCAATGATGGCATCTGTCATCTTAACTCACGCATTTTCTCACAGGAAGTCCTAGAGCAAGCCCAAAGTAAGGGGGGGAGGGAATGATATATGACCACAGTTTTGTCATTCTACCCTTTGGAATGTTTGGTGGGGTCAAGACAGGAATAACTAAATAATTAAAAGTTCTCGCTGACCAGGCAATGTGGCTGGTACCTACACTCTCCACTCTTTGGATGGTTAAAGCAGGACTACTTCAGCTTCCAAGGTCAAGACAGCCTGGACAAATTATGACACTCTTTTCTCAAAACATAATAACATAACATTAGCAAATATGGATTTATTAAATGTCTTATATTTTAACTCCACTATAGTACTGTGGCAAGAAAATTAAGTGATTTTTTTTTTAAAAAAAATAAAAGAACGTTTTAGCAGTGTGGATAGTCCACCAAATAAGTGTTCTAAACTGTAGCTTGAGATAGCAATAAATAAGCTAGAATATATTGGTTGTGAAACAGGTATTTGAAAGGGCAGCCACACAGATTCCTAATTAGTTCCCGAGTAAGAGTGTCTCTTCAATATGATTCTCCTATAGCCTCTTGAAATGTTATGGTCTAATAATTTTTTTCTCTTGTGCAAAATTCTTATGAATTGATTAAATTGACTTTAGAAGGGCTCTATTTTTTTCTCGCTAATTTTAAAGAAGTAATTTATGGTTTAATCCCTTAAAATAAAATTAACTTCTCATTTGGTAGCATCCTCTCTGCTGCTGTCAGCACCACCTTTTCCTAAGATAATTATTATCATGTGTGTCAGGAAAGATGTTAGTGTGTATTTCAATGCTTTTTGATTTTTTTAATCAGCACTGTTCCTTGTCTCAATAAATCTCTATTATTATACAAGTTCAATGTTACCTTTTGCTGATGATATTTTCTGCTTCGATATAGAGGAAAATAAATTTGAAGTAATTGCTTTTAGAAGTTTATTGTTTAAAAAAAACTCTTGTAAGTAAATAGGATTAAAAGTACTTACTAATGTTTGCTTGCTAAGCTTACTGAAGTAGATGTTGATAGACACTCCAAATTACTTTCTTTCTTCCTATTTTATAGTACTTTAAGCTAATTGAGAAACTAATTCATGGCACCAAACTTGAAAATCATTTTGCAGAAAACTTTGATATAAGCATACTATAGGATTTTCATTTTAATTTACTATCATGAAATGGAAGTTTATATGAAAATGGTGTGTGATTTAGAGTCCCTTTAAAGTTGAGAACTTATTTGACATTTTTCCAAAAATTGGAGATGCAAATTATTTCATGTTAGCATCTCCATTTTGTGTCTTGCTTGATGTTTAAAAAGTAGGATGCTGTCACACAGACTACAATGGGAATAACATGGATTTTACATGGTTTTATTCTTGTTTATTTAAAAGCATTCTTTGGACAGGCTTTCAATGTAGCTCATTGGTAAAGCTCATGCTGCTTGAAGCCCAGGGAATTGGTTCCAAGCACCTCTTTTCCCCAATAAATTCTCCAAAACAACAGCAACAAACTTTCTATTTATAAGAAGAGAGAGGAAGACAAGATACTGAAGGTGACCTGTAATGTACAAGTGCATTGTACGTACAACTCACGTTGCAAGTATACTTACATATTTGCATAATTTAAGTTGATTATGCACCTGCTGGTTGTGGTTATGGACGATAAATAGGTTGTGTGTGGGCTAGTATCATGGCTGTTTATCATCACGTAGAAAGCTAGCCTTCATTGCAGTGTTGATGGAAATTTAGCTCCCATGTCCAAGAACAATTATGTAAGAACAAAATGTAATCTAGGCATGGAGGTGCAGGCCTTTAATCCCAGCCCCAAGGAGGCAGAGGGAGGAAGATCTCTGTGAGTTCCAGAGTAGCTTGATCTATATAGTGAATTCAAGTACAGCCAGAGCTACATAGTGAGACCCTGTCTCAAAACAACAAACAAACCAACAAAGAATAAAATGATATAGTTTACCCCGAAGTTGGTTTATTTTCGAGGCTGTAAAATTCTGCATTAAATCATATTATTATAAATATATACTTTATTATGGGTATACATGAATTTTTAAAATTTCAAGTTTGGATATCTAGAGGTTCAAACTAAGTTTGAAAATTTGCATATTGAACAACTTAATTGGTGATTTTCATCTCAGTAGCTTTCCATCAGTTTAAAACTGTGTGGGTTCTTCTCCTTCCAACCACCTATGTTTGAAGAGTGAAGACAGATGCAAAGAATTCAGATAGGAGAAGGGCTAATGCACAGAAGGCAGTGGCTCAGCAGGCTTCCACTTCACCATCATCAACATACCAACATATGAAACCCTGTGACTTGTCCTACTGCCAGACTTGAGGCTCATAAATAACTACTAAAACCCTTTTGATTCGGGTGCTCATAATCACACACATCCATTTTTTTCCTGCAACTCGTTATTCTCATATTATTTTTCATTTAACAACCATTGATTCCCACTTTATATAAGACCTGTGCTTATATGATTTAAGAAATAACACTAACGATGACCCTTTAAAGCCTTATCTTTATGGAAACTGCAAGGATGTACAATTATCAATAAACAAATAAAAACCACAGTATTTTTGAAAATACAGCATGGTGGTTAAAGGGAACTGCTAAATGAATCCATTGATGTAGGGCATGGTAGTAGAGAAGGCAACCTATAGGGAGATCTTACTGGAGACTATTTCAAGAATTAGCAAATAATAAGTCTAAAGATGTGAGGCGAAAGGATGTGTTGTTGTGAAATAGTATATAGATTCATAGTTGTGTCGTGAAAATGCACCCATAATGACAAAATTCCGAAATGTTCCAGATATTACTGATTATGATGCAAAAAATGTCCTTACAGTTGAAATAGTACTGTGACTATCCTGAAAGGCCTAGTTTCATTCAGTTCTGTCACACTAGCAATCTGTGTTATTGATGATTTCCCTTGTTGGTTTATTCATTTTCTTTTTATATCTTTCTCTCTTTTGTGATTGAGTCTTTGGATAGGCCAAGTTCACTTTTAAGTTTGATTCTCCTGCCTCAGCCTGAAAAACACAAATTTATAGGTGTGTAACACCAGCTTTAATGTTTCTAGTTCTCTCACCTAGAGCCATTAGATTTATTTGTGAAATAGGTCTAGAGTGATAAATATGGCGTGGCCTTACTGTGAACATTAACTCATATGATGTATGCTTAGGTATTTAGCATAATGATTCTTTTTGATAAATTAAATTCTTATATATAATGATGTTTGACCTCTATCTTGACAACAGTAAATTGAGTTTCATGCTAAGCTCACGAGAATCTGAAAAATCATGGGATTGCTTATTCCTAGTGTTTCACGTGGTCCTCTCTGAGTCTCTCTTCTACATTTGTAATATTTTCCTTCTCAGCATTATCAAGCTTTTCCCTATGGGTAGAGATAGGCGCTCATGGTTTTCTGACCTTGTATTAGAACATTAACCAGAAAAAATTCCCAAGCCAATAATTCAGTCTTGCAAAATAGCTGAGTGTAATACACACACACACACACACACACACACACACACACACACACACACACACACATATATATATAGAGAGAGACTTAGAAAGTGGCTTCAGTAATTCTGTGCATATGGAACATTGTCAAGGCCCTAACAAACCATTATTCCAGGTGTGGAATACTTTTTTTTTTTGCGTTAGACACCTTGAATGTGGCATTTGAGACCTTCAATGTCTTCATCTCACCTGTCCTTCATCTGTCAAAACCATACTTATGTTTCATAACTCATTACAAATACTTTTGTTTCTTTTTTTTTTTAAGATTTATTTATTTATTTATTATATATACATTGTTCTGTCTGCATATATTCTTGCATGCCAGATGAGGGCACCAGATCCCATTATAGATGATTGTGAGCCACCATGTGGTTGCCGGGAATTGAACTCAGGACCTCTGGAAGAGCTGCCTGCTGGTTCTCTTAACCTCTGAGCCATCTCTCCAGCCCTACTTTTGTTTCTTTACTTTACCTGAAATTGAACCTTCCTTGTTTTTTAAAACCATTTGAGTCTTTGTGACATAATGCTACACGATCAACTATGAAGCCTTTTTAGGAAACAGGTTTGTGTGGTCTTGTTTTTGTCATAGTATCTAGGATCTCTCTTTGTCCAGTGGCTTTCCAACAATTGTTTGCACACAGATGTTTGAAGGAGAACATACATGAAGCAAGTCATCAGATTTATGTTCTTTGAGTCTCATTTGTTGAACTAAGACAGAAACATATTTTTAAAGTTCAAAAATCGATCGACCAGTTGTCAGAATAACTGACTGTAAAGTGCATTTCTATTTTTATTTTAAGAAATCAAAATGCAATAACTTTATTTCCTAGAATTATCTCCAATATAATATTGAGGTTTAATCAAGAAACATTTAACCCGGCAGTGGTGGCACATGCCTTTAATCCAAGCACTTAGGGGGACAGAGGCAGATGCTCTATGCATTCCAGACCAGACTGGTCTACAGAGCCAGTTTCAGTACAGCCAAGGCTACTACACAGAGAAACCCTGTCTCAAAAAGCAAAACAACAACAAAAAAAAAAAGAGAAAGAAAGAAACATTTTATTTAGCAGAAATAATAAATATAAAACCATATTTGTATGCATTAAACACTGTAACACTTATTTGCCTCAGTTATTATAGTTTATAACTAGGAGAGATAATAGTTCGATCTTACAAGTTTCTTGAAAGTAAGTCCTTAAAATAATTCCTGGTATCTAAAAATATGTCGTGACTACAGTCAAGCTGTCATGCTCTAGTCAACTTAATCACTTCTAATTATTTTAGAGCATAATGCACTTAGGAATAAGTAACAAATATACACACACAAAGAACATAGAACTTAACATAATGATTAGAATTTTAAAAGCAGCCCTTGCCCTTTATTTCAGTGAAAGTAAATGCCCACATTAAAACAAATCTATTTAAGCTTACAAACAACAACAACAACAAAACAATCACTGGTGTCATCCCCAAATCTGTGATACAGTACATTTATTTCATATTTTCTTATCTTACCTAATACAGGTACTATATTACTAAAAGGCCTTTCATTAGGGAATGTGCTTTCTGAGAGAATGAAATAGAGTTCAATTAATATAAGTCATATTAACAGCAATGTTTGGTGGTTTTATAACTTCTATGCCAGCTAATGAATTAAGCATGTTATTAAATATGTACATTCTGGGAACAACACAGCTTCCCATGCCTTAATATCATCTTTTCACTAATAGATATAACTAGAATCCTCAGGGAAATGTCAGTTGGGAGGTCTCTGCATTCTAGAATTAGTAGAGGAATTTCCTTCAAAACTACATTCCTTGACAACTCTCCATGTTTTGCACAGTGGAGGTGACATTGTTTTTCTTCTTGTATTCAGCATTTCTCTAGGAAATAACGTATGTCCATTTTTCTCAGAAGTAGGATACAAACAACCTGTTAGTTGGAGGGAAAACATGCATTTTCTGTTGAATCAGCCATCTTGTCTGTGTCTTCCTAAGCAGGCAGACATGGTTTTGTGAGTTCATATTTAAGGGGTACTAGTTTTTTCACCTTTATTTGAAAGTAATTTTCTTCCCTCATTGTTATTATTTTTGTATAATTCATTTAAAAATACTTGCTCAAAAATTACAATAACAATCTTGATTCTGAGTAAGACAATATATCACCACAGAAATTAAACTGAATTGAGTATTTATTGCATTTCTTTGTTCTGGACAAAAATTTCTATAAGAGCAAAATGTTGAAATATGGTTTTCAAGAAAGAAATAATTTTGTTATCTTTAAATTTCATCTATAAAATTGATTATAAAATATCAGCTCTCATTCTTAATAATTTCTTTTTATTAGGACAGGAGAAAAAAGGTACATTTAAAGCACATTTATTTGACCAAATGATCAATGCTTTTTGCATATTTTTCAAGGCTAGAAGAATGGAGAGAACATAGAGAGATAAGACATGTCCCACAAAACATTTGGAGAATAATTATGTATGTCTGTTTGATACTTAACATTCTTAAGATAAGTGAATCATTGATTGGAGTATTAATGTTATTGTGAAAATGCATGTGTTAATGACCTAGATATATTCTATGAATGCTCTGTTCCTCAACATCTTTATTTATTAGCTTCTGCTTTTTTACACTCATCTTTCTTAAACACCCCTACTGTGTTGCCCCAGGATATCAATTTGGAACATTTAGTTTCCATTTATTTACTATTTGTTTCCCAAAATAAATGGAGAGCTCCTTGAAATCAGGGTCAATAACTTACAGTTATTCCCAATGACACCATGAAGTCAAGCACACTGACATGTTCAATTAATATTTTCTTTATAATTAACAAATATAACATGGCTATATTATTACGAGATGCTCAGGTTTTGCTCTCTGAAGTCATATGATCTTCATACACAACATAGATCTGTTATATTATGTCTTACTCCTCTATGTGTCAATATCCTTACCAACACCATGGGAGATAATAGTATCCATCATTACGGATGCAGCCGCATGGATGAATAGTTTACTAGCTTATATAATACCTAGGATTTCATAGTCAGAACTTTAGAACACAGTAATAATAACTATAATAAGTAGTACCCATCTGTAATGCTCTTATAAGAATATAAAAACTCAGATAACAGAGTGAACTCAATGCCATGCCTGATAGAAACATAACCAGAATTGTCATATTATCTTATTTAATATAAGTATCAAAACAAAATGAAAATGTTTGGAAATGCCATCTGCCAAAGACAATAGTTTGATATATTTTGAAAGTGAATCAAATTAAAAATGATATGAGAACAGAATCATCTACAGGTACCATATATGTGTGTGTAAGGCACTATTGAAATCCAACAGCGACCACAAGCTCTATACTAAAAAAAAAAAAAAAAAAAAATCACTGCTAATAGTAACAGCTGAGAAGAGTAGGTCAGTTAAACAGAAAAACTGAAAAATTATATTAAAAAAACAAAAAACTTTCATTGTGATCATGAAGTCCAAACATTCCATTGGATTGATTTAGTCATTCTATACTTTAATCGGAACATTTTTTACATGAATTGTAAATTTTGTAAAGTAGTTCTAATATATAATAGGACTTCTGAAAAGAACCTAATCTAATCTAATCCAGCAGCGACTGTTCTTCATACTTCAAAAAAGCAATTTACAACAGTTCGAAATCATGTCAGGATGTGTTCATCAGTGCATTCCTTTAAGTGTTTGCATATCATTGCACAAAGAATTTGCTGAAAGTAAATTCATCTACAGCCTGGAAACTTATGTGGAAAATGTATAAAGTCATTAAAAAGTTAAGAGTGTTTATCTATGCAGCTAACTATGGTGCTAAGTAATATTTATAAATAGCATGTTCTATGAGGGACATGTTACATATGTGGATTTATATAATAGCTATGTAAAAATAAACACTATTAAGTTTTTGTATCTTCTTAATACAAATTTACATATCTTTAGCTTTATATATGATTCATAAAATATATTTTCTGATTGATTGGTGGGCATACTTTTTAGAAAATCATTTCTCATGGGTATAAAGAATTCAAATGGAAAGATTTCCTAAAGACTCCTCAATTGATAAAGACTAAGTTTAAAAAATATTAGAGAGGTATTGAAGTGGCTCCTCATGTAAAAATGCTTTCTGTCTGAAGATGAATAGCTTAGTTCAATCTCTAGAAAACAGACACGACTGTGTATGTGTGTCTGTAACCACAGGGCCAGTAGCCTAACCTGAGGTGCAGTGGGAGACTGTCAGGAGAGTAAGTGGGGAACACTAGAGTAAGATACCCAAATTTTCCTCTGCCATTGTACATATCACAAACATATGTCCTCAAACATGCTTGTGTACACCACATACAAACACCACACACACACACACACACAAAACTTAGAAAATAAAAATACCTTGCCAACCCAATTTTCTAAATACTCATAATTACTAATTTCTCTTTCAATCGCAAAGCTTCTCTTTCTAGAGAACTACAGTGAGACTCATGGATGCAATAGGTGCTGAAAATAAGCGATAGATGAGGGTCAGTCCTAAACAATGTATTTAAACCATTCCCTTCAAGTCTTAGGGAACAGGCAGAAGAGGCATGGAAAGAATCTAAGAGTGAAAGTATAGAAAAGAGTTGTGAAATGCGGGATTCCCACAATCCACAACCACTGCCATCCAGAACTCCTTAAACAATTGCAGATAGCTGCAGTGGGTCTGTAAGAAAGGCTTCTCCACTACTAGCATGGGGAAAAGAGCCCCCTCCTCATTATTGAACTACTTGCTACAGACGGATTGAGTGAAAAAAGGAATCATTGCCTATAGTTGTATGCTGGCAATCCTGAAAGCCTCCAATGAACAGTCTCATCAAATATTCATATATTTAGCACTAGTTAAACTTCATGTTTCATGAAATAAACCAAAACTCTTGCATCTGAGAAAGGGACAAGTGGGATGGGCTAGTTAAGGGGTGTGTGTGTGTGTGTGTGTGTGTGTGTGTGTGTGTTGAGCACAAAGAGTAATCAAAATGCATTATACACAAATATATTATCAAAGAACATACTTAACAAAAACAATAAAATAATATAAAATTATTTGGCTAACATTAATAAAAATAATACTAAAATTAGCATAATTTGAATGCAGATAGTACATTCAAAAGATCTTTGTTGTTATTTTGTTTTGTTTTTTGAGTCAGTTTTTTTTTTTCTGGGTAGCCCTGGTTATCCTAAAACTCCCTCTGTAGACCATGCTGGCCTGGAACTCACAGAGATCTGCCTGCCTCTGCCTCCCGAGTACTGGGATTAAAGGTGTGCACCGTCACCACTCCGGTTGCATTCAACAGATATTAAAGACTTCTTGATTTGCTCTTCATAAAGTAAGACTCATAAGCTTAAAGGTCTTATCCTGAGTGTGGCATGGAAGAAGGGACACATGTTTTAGCTGTCATTAGTTGTTAATATTTGACATATGCATTCTTAAGAATGGCTTATATATACAGCAAATTCTTCTTATCTGGGCTAATTTCTTTTTCAGTATTTGATAGCTCCAGCTGAGCTAGAAACTTCAGGTATGTGTTGTTGACCCTGGAAAATGGTTTCCTACAAACAAATGTCCTATGCTGCTTCATCTCCACTGATGCAGATTTTGAGGACAGAGTGAAATCATTCTTCCACACCAGATTTGCTATAGTTTTCAACTCATGTATGTGTGTGTATATTGATTTATATATAGTTTATTGATTTATATGCAGTTAATTTATATATAGTTGTTAGTCTGTATAATTAATTTATATATGGTTACACATATAACTGTGTATGTTTTTATATGTGTATAACTTTATTTGTATATATGTATATAGCTATATATGGTATATGACTTATAAGTAATGCATAGAAGTTGATGTATATAAACTGTAATTTATAGTTATTTACACATATATGTATAAATTATATATACATAGTTTAGTTTGTGATGCTAATCTGGTGGCTTTGAGTAAGTATCAGCCTTTTTTATTTTATTTTTTTACATGAAATGGATAACAACCTAAATTAAAAATATTTTCTTTCTACTTAGTGTAGTCAGAAGTTTTTCTGTGTCCTGCCTGGCCTGCAGCCACTCAGACCCAAGTAAACACACAGAAGCTTATATGAACTAAAACTGCACAGTCATTAGCTCAGGCTTACTGCTGATTAGCTCTTACACTTAAATTAACCCATAATTCTTATCTATGTTTAGACACGTGGCTTGGTACCTTTCCTCAGTTCTGCTTTTTCATTTTGCTTCCTCTGTGTCTGGCTGGCAACTCCACAATCTGCCTTTCTCTTTCCTGTCTCCCTCCTTGGATTTTCCGCCTGCCTGTAAGCTGCCTTGCCATAGGCCAAAGCAGCTTATTTATTAACCAGTCATAGCAATACATGTTCACAGCATAGAGAAATACACCCACAGCAACTTAGTTTTTCAAAAAGGTTATTTTTAGTCAACTTAACTTTAAGAATTTAATCAACCACATGTGCAATTATATTAACAGATAATTATTACCAAAATCCTCAAGTTTTGTTGGTAAATGTAAGGATTAAGGACATTCTTCCTATGCCATATTTGTCAACCAAAGTAATATGTAACTTAGAGTTTCTTGTGTTCTCTGGGGACTTTTATGACAAATCTCATGTGCTTTATGACAAGGCAATCATGGTTTGGTAGTGTTTAGTAATAAATGAATGTTAAACTTTGAATATAAATCATTCCATTGAGTAGAATATATTCTTTTGGAACACTTAATTTGACTTTTTTTTTAAAAATATATTGAATGTCTCACTGAAAATCATCTCCCTGTTATGTTGAGCTCAGACTAGTAGGGGCTCATTTTACCATGCTCATGAAAAATCAGGATATATATGGATATATATAAACATAATTTTTACTATGCATATATATATATAT